>CM040914.1:40520310-40765310 GCA_023029165.1 Gobiocypris rarus
CTTTTAATGCTTAGCATTTAAGATGCTAAAGTCTGCTTTTATTAGGTGATTGTTTGTCAACTAGCTAGTGCAGTAAAATAATTCAGTTGTGTAACATTAAAGTATATGACATTTAAGTGAATGAATGTATGAAATTGAATGGCCAATTCATGTCAGGGAGCCAATTAAAATTCACTTTGTGACTACTTAATTGGGTCACTAAAAATGTATTCATACTATGATGTTGAAGTTACATGAACCAATTATGTTTCTTTAACTTGTACCGATGTTAAATCATGTAAATCCAACACACTTTTTTTTCTGTGTAGGTTTTTATGGTGCAACACACAGAAACAAACGCTGTGCTATATTGTGTTCCAGTACTTACTAAAGGGTGTTGCAATGAAACATTATAGCTAAGCAGAGACAGAAGAAGCAATTCAGAATATTGAGCAGAAAGACGGAAAAACTTCTACCATTGATGAAGTGACCAAATTATGTCTTACATATTGTTTTTGATGCATACTTGTATTGTTTCATGCCTGAGGTGAAGTGGTTAAAATGTGGATAAGCCCAAGTAGTTTCCTCTGTGGTTCCAATGTGGGTGTTAATGAATGTGAAACACATGTTCACAGTTAAGATCATCCACATGAGGGAAGGGTTGGTTTTATCTGACGCCCGTTTCACACATGATCCATATGTGGTGCAGAAAGGTTCGTGGAGTTGGCCTCTCTAAACTCCTCCTTTCTGAGAGCCTACTCTGCACTGATTGGTCAGATTGCCCAGTATGTTGTGATTGGTCTATTGTTTACAAAATGCGTTGGACATGAAACAGCCATTACCATATCTGATTTACACCTCCCGTGGCTTCCTCAGCATTTGATACACAATGATACAAACAGGAACAGTGGTGTTGGTTTTATCGTATCAATTCTGGTTAGGGTGGCATTAGGGATGCCACGGTACCAAAATTCCAGTAGTCAGTACCAATAAAAATTGGACTGTACTCAGTACCAATTTAGGTACCACAGCTAAATGTTTTTATTTTATTTAACTATTTTTCAAAAATGTTATTAAATTCAAAAAGTTTATTATTCATGATGATTATCATTATAAGTAAATGATACATGAACATTTAAAGGCTGCATGTTGTTTAAAATTAATCATTGTTTATAAAAAAAGATCGAGTGAAAAATAAGCAACCATCTAGGCATAATTATTAGTAGAGACGTAATATTATTACATTTCGAAGGGTTGCCGTGAAGAACTTTGAGTGTCTGTGTTCATGATATGACAGTTTTCTTAAATGAAACGGTAAATGCTCATGAAGTGATGGTTCATGCGTTCGCGTCCTCATATAGTGACACACGGCAGTCTGCAGAGACTACAAAGACAGCGAGCGCGTGTAACCAAAATGTCAGTGCTGACTTGGTACCGAAGTACCAGTACTTGTGACATCCCTAGCTGGCATTATGCAAAATTGTTACAAACCTACGTATTTCCGTGCAGAAAGTAAGACTGGAATCACTGCCGACCTGTTTCAGGCAGTTCAGAATCGGTTCTTTTAGGAGACGATAACTACATTTGCATGCTTTTTGAAACTTTGCAGAGCTTTTACATTCACAAACAGCGGTATTAAACACTACATGAAAAAGCATAATAGGGGCACTTTAAATCTTTATGCCAGAAATACTGTGGGTCATACTAAACTTTGTTTTTCCACCGCCACGATGAGATCATTGCTATCCATTGTGTTAACTTTTAAAAATGTGCTGTGAGGTAAGATGTAGTTTTCCTGGCTTTATCCAGGCCAGAAAGTCACGTGTTAAGTGTGAAATAGTAGACTTCAAGTAGAGTTCTATGCCTTTATGGTGAAATTACAAAATATTTGTGTCATTCCGTGTTCGTTTTGACCACGAACAATGACCTTTCACTTTGATTCTTAGCTGGCAGCTCAGAAAAATAGACAGAAAACAACGGCTGCACTGCTGAATGCAAGTGAGAATTCTTGTGTCCAGTGTGAATTCTCTTACCTGTTAACATGCATGCATGTTTGAAACGGGCACAAAACAAAAGCCAGAATGAGAACAGGCAATGCTATCAGGGGTTTATTTCATGGTAAGGACCACTATAGTGAGTTTCTAGTGGCTTCTGTTCACTAATGATGTGGCTGTGGTGTCATCTTACAGAGTCTGTCTGCTCTGATCTCCATCAGACGATCTCAGCTGACACACACTGGAATGTGAGGAATGCGTTGTCTGCCCTCTGGTTTTAAGTCAAAGCCTGGTGTTTGTTTGTAGTCTATGCTTTATATAGCCTATTGGTGGTTATGTGTGAAAGGAGTTTCCGCTCAGTTCAGTGTGGTGTTAATGTTCTGTTGAATTTGTGGTAGAATCTGTGACTGTATCTGGTTTTTGCACTTTAGGCATCATCTAAAGTGTGAATTGCTTCATCTCTCGTCTCTCTCTCTCTCTTTAACTTTGTGCTAATATTAAAATGCTTAACCTTTATTTCCTTATTCATTAGTGTGTGGAAAAGTGAACACTGACCGCACTGACAAGCTAAATCAGTTTTATTTTACTTTAAACAAGTGAAATACACTACAGTTTAAAAGTTTGGAGAACTTAAGATTTTTTTTAATGTTTTTGAAGTTTTTTATGCTCACCAAGACGGCATTTATTAGATTAAAAACTTAAAGTAAACTTAAACTTAATAAGTATCTTGTGAGGAAGAATATAAATTTGCATTGCTTTTTTACTTTTACTGGCACTCATCACTGGTAAGCACACACACCACTGGAAAACTGTGATGCTTTCCCCAAATGAGATCTTATTGGCACATTTTATGTGAAATATTCATTGCACGTGTACACACTCCCACTTGTGTGACAGAAAGAGAGAGAGAGAAGCATCACATTGGGCTGCTCCACCCCATTAGCCTCACTTGCTTGGAATGCCATTCTATTGTCTTCTACAATCTTCCCAGTGAGATGTTAAAGGTTAGAGTTAAGGGGTCAGAGGGAATGGAGAAATGGACAGATGTCCTAAGGCTGTATGTCAACATCCAACTATTACAGCATCTTCCTGTACATTCTGATGCAGTCTGCACTGAGCCAGCAAGGATGCACTTGCAGACTTGTGCACTTTGTCAGGCAATTATGAAGGGGAACACTACATTTTTCAACCTTTCCTTAAAATATACAGTATGTACCGGTATGTCATGTACAATAATGCAATGCTAGGAGAGGGTATATAATAGAATAGAGAATTATATTTTATTAATTATAGTTATTATTTTATGTAATATAATAGTTCCATTTTTGGTAACTAAACAAAACAAATAAATAAATAAATAATATATATTAATAAATACTTATTTATTGAGTTCTTTAGTGAGTTTACTTCTTGCAATTCCTAATTTCTCTAAACTTGCAATTGCAAAAAAAAGTGTCAGAACTGTGAGGTAAAAAGTCGCAATTACTTATGTATATACATACACACACACACACACACACACAGATGTTGCAGATGGTGTTTGTATGTGTGTGTGGGGAGTGTGTGCACCATCTGTCTTGCATGAGAGTGTTTCAGTGAGTGGCAGCATGTGCTGGTGTATTGTCATGGTCAGACTCTTTGTTACTCACCCTCTTTATTAGATGGCAAAGGTCAACAGGTCTGGCTCCCATCTGGAGCTGTGTCAGTGCGGCTTTCACTTCAGTCTGCGCCAATCAGACAGTGCAATGAAAGGCCAGCACATGTCTGTGGGGAGTGAGTGAGCGAGTTCTGTTTATTTAGGTAGTCAATTTTTTTAGGTTACTAGCTACTGTGGGTGTAATTAAGTCATTTGTTATTTGGATGTTACCAAATTAAGAAAAAATCTATTTGATTGTCATTTATTAATTGATGAAATTCTGCTTCAGATTTTGATAGACGTGAACCAGTGCACTAGATATGAAGTGAGGGCCGACATCTTGTGGTGAAGTCTAAAATCTGCATGTGTGTTAAAAAAATTTGATTAGTATTTAGCCAGGTTTTGGGTTTACCCTTTTGAAGAAGAAAAAAAACGACAACAACAACAGCATATCGGTATACTGTTTAGGTATCTTTTGAAGCATGGCAGCTGGTTTATGCTGGTCATGAGTTGGTTTAAGATGGTCAAGTGCTGGTCCTAAGAAACTAGCTCCAGCTCAGGACCAGCTCAAAACAGCTGCCATATACCTAAACATACCTAACCAGCTGTAGTAGTAGTATTCTGACTAACTTAAAGGAATAGTTCACCCATGAATGAAAATTCAGTCATCATTTACTCACCCTCAAGTTGCTGTATGAATTGTGACGAAAATACTATGGAAGCCCATCAACTGTTTGGTTACCAACATTCTTCATAATATCATCTTTTGTGTTCAGTAGAAGAAAGAAATACCGTTTTGGAACAATTTGAGGGTGAGTAAATTATACTTTTTGGGTGAACTATCCCTTTAAGTATTAGTACTAAAAAATAACCAAATACTGATCTATAGAAATTATCTATGTAGATCAGTGGTATTAAAACAATAGGTCCTGCAGCATAAACGTATATAACTCGATTTTTGAAGCGTTTTCCTTACTTCACCACCAGTTGGAGCCAAAGTCATGTTTTAGTGTAAATTACACACACATTTCTTTGATTCTTGTGTCTGGTGTGAATGCAGGAGGTGAAGAGTAAAAGTAAGGTTTGTGCGAATGTGTTCTGTGGAGCTGGAAGAGAATGCGCTGTCACAGAGAAAGGTGAACCAACCTGTCTGTGCGTCGAGGTGAGTCAAATATTCAGACACACATTCACCGCGACTCTGTAAATACCCACTCAAACACGTGCTACCTTTCCCGCCAGTGTTGCCAGATCTTCCCAAAACGGTGAACGTGATTTTACCAAGCACATGTTCCTGCAGGAACAACATTGATCAGATTTGATCAACTAATCAGATTTGAGATAAAACTTTACAGTTTATGTCAAGCTTTATTGGGCTTACAAACCGGGTTAGGTGGTTCTACAACAGTGTTATTTGGCTAACCTTTTTAGTTTTAGGGATAAGTTATGGATAGGCTGTGGTTTTGGACGGGAAGGTTGTTCAAAATGTTGATCCAGGAACATGTTGGCAAAATAACAGTGACAGCTTAAAACAGTCAATTGATAAAAAACGATCCCAAAAACCATAACTTGCATACCAAAAATCAGTATTCATTACACACAATTTCAACTTGAAAATCATTGTATTGTAGCAATCATAAACACAGTATGTTTTCATAAAGGAGCTCACAGGAGTTCAGAGGTAAAATTGTCTTCTTTCAGAGTAAATATATATAATTCAGATTACATTTTTCAATACAGGCATTTCCATAAAATATAATTGATGTAATATGTAAAACTTGTAGAGGAAAAAGTAGCCTAATTCAACCCTAAACCACTGACATGGCAAGCCTATTTTCCACCACACCTTACTGTTCTCTGAAATCTATTATAAACACTCTAGGTATTTTACATTACTAGACTTGGTTTTACATTGGTAATCAAGTGGAGACCCAACAAGCAGCTTTTTTTATTTAATTTTTTTATTAAAGAGACCATGGCTGCTGCAACAACCTAACAATATGCAAAATGAATAACAGGTGACAGGTGGAAAAGAAAAAAGTAAGCTTTGGTCACAACATTTTAAAACATCAACAATAAAACAAGGAAAGGTTTTCATCTCAATTTTAAAAGTTGATAAGCCTATTTTGCTATCAAAGTATAAGGTTAGTTGGCGTATTATTACTTGCATTTAGCAGTTTTTTTTACCTGCTGTCCTATCAGACCTCCACTAGTTGAGAATCAGTGATATAAACGACGTAGATATCATGAATGTACATAAAGTATGTAATTTTAATGTGTGTGTGTTTTGATCAGCAATGTAAACCCCATAAGCGTCCAGTCTGCGGCAGTAATGGGAAGACATACCGTAATCACTGTGAGCTGCATCGTGATGCCTGTCTAACTGGACTCAAAGTACAGGTGACCCATCATGGACATTGTGAAGGTAAGTGTGACTGTAGGGGTGTTTTCCATTCAACATTATGATTATAGTGTCTAAATAGCATGATACATTTATGTTATTTATAAAGATTACTGACCTTTCCATTTCAATGACTAGTGTGTGTAGATGCTTCACCACAAAACCATTGATGTGCATGAGAAAGCTATTGCAATCGCTGCTATTGCTATTTACAACTCGAAATCTCATTGTAACCTAGTTCCCTTTTGAAAACAGTTCCTCTTATTGTGTTGCTAGAGACTTATGGGAAAACTCGTTTTCTCTAAATATTGAAGCCTTATTTTTTAAAACACAGTGCTGCTCAGCCAACATTATGCAAGCTAAAAGCGTGTTGGTTGGTTGGGCTACAGGAACTGCACGAACCTATGGCAAGGCGGGTATGTACGCGAACCAATCGGGGAGCATCACGCCGCCCGCGAGCTGAGCCTATAAAAGATGCTAATTTTAGCCAGAGAAATGTATTCTCCTTCAGCAATGACTCACATCTTTGCTGATTTCTCCTGCTCTGAAGCCCTTCTTGCCGTCGATCGAGCCCATCAGCGGAACACAGTCAATCTGCAGCAGCAGTTCAGCACGATCCTGCTCAGTGCAATCTGACTCAACGCTGCCATCCACTGATTTACCGTTTCCCTGCGGCCATCCAACAATATCCTTTCTAGCGTGACCACTAACAGAAAAAGAGAAACATTTCTCTGAAAGAGCAAGCGTGGCGTTGTTGCAAATGCCGGGCTCTGACTGTGAGATGTTGAGTCTCACAGTCGAGTTGACGAGCACAGTGAGTGCATTTCCTGTCTGGGCAAAAAACACTCTGAAATTGCACTCACGCAGGGCGGCTGTTCTCACTGCAAAATTATGCCGCTGTCGTCCCTGCACTCACGGCTAGCTTTCTTTTCAGAAAGCGACCCCACCCCTTGCAACCTCACGTTTTTAACCTCCCAGGAACCTCGGAGGAAGAAACAGCGGGATCAGAGGACTCATGAGCTCACGCCGGCTCAGATCCCACGTGCCTCGCTCTCTCCAAATAGAGAGGTTTCACCAGTGTTCTTCACACAAACAAACCAGCACCCCATTGTTCAACACGAGTGGACTCTTTTCATTTGGTGGTTCGAAAGAAGACCTTCATGATGACAACCTGTCATTGGCGGCGTCTGAAGGTGAGGATTGGTCAGGCTCCGTTGATACTAAGCCCGCTTATGAATTTCACCTCTGCAATGGATGGAAGGCCAAAGCGGCACATCCATCTAAGTCGTGCAGGAACGACTTCAGCTCTCGCCAGCCGGGCTTACGCCTCTGCTGGTCAATCTGCCTTACACACTATGGGGGTCCATCAGATTTTCCAGGCGAAACTCCTCCGTTCTTTGGACGAGTCTGGACCGGACCTGGCAGCATTCTGTGACCTGTGCATTGCTGCTAACCTGGCCCTGCAAGGCACTAAGACCACCGCACAGGCGATTGGAAGAAGCATGGCCAGCCTGCATGAGCGGCACTTGTGGCTCAACTTGACAGAGACCAAGGATGTGGATAAGACCGCCTTCCTTGACTCCCCCATCTCTACCAGTGGTCTCTTCGGCCTGCAGTGAGTGGCTTCGTTGAGCC
Organism: Gobiocypris rarus; assembly: GCA_023029165.1. Lineage (NCBI taxonomy): Eukaryota > Metazoa > Chordata > Actinopteri > Cypriniformes > Gobionidae > Gobiocypris > Gobiocypris rarus. The sequence goes on from CM040914.1 coordinate 40,527,953, forward strand.
TTTCACTGAAGCACAGAAGTCTTGACAGTCCATGTGACACTTCTTGCCAAAACGCTCCAGCTCTGCTTCAGGACGCCCAAAAACACGCCGACCTAGCAGCCAGCTAAACCAGCGTTGCTGGTCTCTCAGCCCCACCCAGCATCTGACAGCAAAGCGCTACCCATTCCCTAAGCACTAGGGACCCCAGCCATGCTGGACCCTGAGCCTCGGAATCCAGATGCAACAAGGAAGAGAAAGGGGTTGAGTCTCGCTGCAACCGGACCACCCCAAAGACAGCTTGTGTGTTTCCCCTAGCCCCCTCTTCAGTTCAGGTGACTGGGAATGTTCAGTTTGCAACCAAAGGGCCCGTTCCAGTTCCTGCACCCTCGCAAACAAACGTTTTTACAGCGGACATTAAAACACAATTGCATTTCAATGAAACATTAGCGGCCTCTACGCTTTATTCAACCCCTAGCCACTCGGGCCGAGGCTTGGGAAGCCATCCCAGATGTATCAGAATGGGTCTTGAATATATATAAAAAAAAAGGTTACTCGCTCCAATTCGCTCGCAGACCTCCGTCCGGGCCCAGTTGGATTTCTGGCCAAAGTTCTACTTTATAGCCTCAGGCTTTGTTCCTCAGATGAGAGTTCAGAGCTAGGTCGTCAGCTTTAATAGCATGGTGTGATTGAACTGGGTTCCCATTAACGTCTAGCGACGCAATACAAGGAACCTTTTCGAAAGAGAATTACTCAGTTATTCATGTAATCTTGGTTCCCTGAGAATAACGGGAATGAGTATTGTGGAGACGGCCGTGGTATTAGCATCACAGGTCTTGTTGCTTCATTCAAATTAACCTGATTTCTATAGCGAAAATAAGTTGCTTTTATAGCCAGTAACTCCGCCCATTTTTTTAGGCTTCAATATTTTGAGAAAAAGAGTTTTCCCATAAGTGTCTAGTGACGCAATACTCGTTCCCGTTATTCTCAGGGAACCGAGGTTACGAGGTTATTGTTTAAATAGCACCCATTTCCTCTCAGAAATGTCACCACAATTTACCTAATTTAAATACATAAATATGCAGGAGATTTGAAGAACTTTGCACAAAGAGCAACTCCTGATGAAAGTCACTGACCTGATTTCTGTGTCTTCTCATTTAGAGAAAAAAATGGAAAAGATCATCAACAGCCCAAGTGAGTAAACGCGCATATGTTAAATTGAGAACTATCATTACACATTTTATTAAATATGGGGAATTATGTATTTTTATTGTTAGAGACCACCATCCAACATCCAATACTCAGGTTTAAAGGAGTAGTTCATTTTAAAATGAAAATCACCCAAAGATTTACTCACTCTCAAGACATCCTTGGTGTAAATGTCTTTCTTCTTTCTGATAAACACAATCTGAGTTATATCAATAAACATCCTGACGCTTCCAAGCTTTATAATGGCAGTGACGGGGTCCATTGAGTTTGAAGCTCAAAAAAGCCCATCCATCCATCATAAACTTACTCCACACGGCTCCGGGGGGTTAAAAAAGGCCTTCAAAGCGACTCGATGGGGTTTTGTAAGAAATATATCCATATTTTAAACTTTATAAAGTAAAATATCTAGCTTCCTCCAACCGCCTTTCATATTCAACTTACAGAAAAAGCGTAACTGGCGCGACATATCACTAGAACCTAACGTAAGCGTTTTGAACTGCGAAGGGCATTACACTTTCTGCACAAGTTGAATACGGAAGGCTGTTTTTTGAGCTTCAAACACATGAGCCCCGTTCACTACAATCTACAGAGTTATATTAATAAATATCCTGATGTTTCAAAGCTTTATAAATCATTGGGTAAGTTTCATTTTAAAATGAACTACTCCTTTAAATACTAAACTAAATGAAGTATGGGAAAAAAGGACTTAAAGTTATTAAGGATACGTTTACACAACAACATTGTACTAAAAACATTTTTCATGTACAGATGACAATTTTGTCAGTAGTTGGCGATGTCACTTTTTAAAGAAACACTTCCTGCCTATAGACTCAACACTGAACAAATTCAGTTTGATATGAAATGATAACTCTATCATTTTCAAAAACGTGCACTTTGAAACCTGTTTTCAAAAGTAAGTGTTTTCAGGCAAAATGCTGTTGAACGGCCAAAATGCATAAAAAGTTTTCAGTTTTTAGTTGAAAATGGTGTTGTGTAAACGGCCCCTATAAGTAGATGGTGATTAAAATCACATGATTATATTTTAATATTTTAATCATTAACTTTTCATGGATCTAAGATGTTTTAAAAGGGTCAGAAAAGGGATCGTTTTCAGATGTATACTAGTAACGTTGTGCTTATTTGTTGTGTTTTATTATTTAGTTGTTTGTTACCTAACGGACCGCAATGAGTTGAGGAGTCATGTGATTGAATGGTTGCAGTCTAAGGTGGAGCCTGACGGCTGGTTTTCTAAAGGATCCAACTTCTCAGATGTCCTGCTCAAATACTTCCAGGTTTGTGTGTGCGTGTGTGTGTCTATTTTATAATATTGATTCACTGAACACAAACGCCTTCAGATATGCATGGCTGTCTCACACTTTTCTGTTACTCAGAACTATGATAATGGAGACGCCCAGCTGGATTCAACAGAATTCCTGAAGTTCATTCAGCATAATGAGACTGCTATAAATATCACCTCTCCTTACGCCGAGGAGGAGAACAACCACCTGCTCAGGTCACAGACACACACACACACACACACACACACACACACACACACACACACACACACCTTTTATAAAGTGCAATATTGTAAACTGGCGTTCAAAAGTTTGGGGGCAATACGATTTTTTTTTAATGTTTTTGAAAGTCTCTTATGCTCAACAAGGCTGATTTGATATTGATTTGATTAAAAATATTGTAAAAACAGGACAATTATGAAATATTATCACTCATTATTATATTTTATTATATTTTCCAATGTAATTTATTCCTGTGATGCAAAGCTGAATTTTCAGCATCATTGCTCCAGTCTTCAGTGTCACATAACAAGTATTTATGTGAAATCTTTTGTAACATTATAAATGTCTTTACGGTCACTTCTAATAAATTTAACGTGTCCTTGCTGGATAAAAGTGTCTTGCTGAAAAATTACTGGGAGTGATTGGCTTTTACAGTAGATAAAGCTACATTTTAGTTAAGTTTACCAATGCATCTTTAAAAACTTCTCACATGCATTCAGACATAACGTTCATAATAAATGGCATATTGACATACTCCATTATGTTTATAATGTCCTATTGCCCTTGTTGGTTTATCTCCATCTCATTATGACACACAATCATGTTTTTTATCATTTGACCTACACAAATCAGATGGACACAGTTTGAAGACAGTTTGGAGTAAGTTTTATTAACCTGAATAGTATCTTTATCAGTTTATCGCTATCTGTGTCAATACTCTTTACAGCCGCTTCTGATAATGTCTTTCTGAAGATTCAGAAAATCTTCTGATAACCGACGTATCTCTGGGCTAGTCTATAAAACGTAATGATCATGACCTCACTGTCCTCTCACAGCTGTGCAAAGCAAGTCTTTCAATATGCTCACAATTTACTCACACAATAAGATGAGACGAAACACGATTTTGGTGCATTTAGCATTTCAATTGTATTACATTATCAACATTTTTGCCAATAGAAAAGTGCGCTAAATCCATAATCAAGTATACAATACAAGTTCTTCGAAAGGTCAATGCTGATACTAATATCTAGAGATGAGGTTGGCAAATGGCCAATGTGTATGCGTAGTATAGTTTGCAGATTGTGTTGCAAATGCAGAATTGCTTAAAATAAATGCTTGACTATTTTAGTAACACTTTATTTTACAGTGTCCTTGTTACATGTAGTTACTTTAATAATAACTATTTTGTTATTACTATATTATGCATAATTACATGCAACTAACCCTAAACCTACCTATAGTAAGTACATGTAGTTAATTATTATTACTCAGTACTTAAATGCATAATTACACTGACACCTTAAAATAATGTGAAACTGCTATTTTTACATTATTTAATTACAGCCTATTACAGTCCAATATGTAATTTAAACATGGAAGATCACTACAGGAAATACACAGGTGAAGTGAGTAACACTGATTATCTCTTCATCACGGCACCTGTTAGTGGGTGGGATATATTAGGCAGCAAGTGAACATTGTGAACATTTCCTCAAAGTAAATGTGTTAGAAGTAGAAAAAATGGGCAAGCGTAAGAAATTGAGCGAGTTTGGCAAGGGCCAAATTGTGATGGCTAGACGACTGGGTCAGAGCATCTCCAAAACTGCAGCATGGCTCCCCTGTCTGGTCCAATCAAACAGACGAGCTACTGTAGCTCACGTTTTCTTTTACATCACGTGGATGGCCGGTTGCGTTTGCGTTGCTTCTCTGGGAAACACATGGCACCAGGATGCACTATGGGAAAAAGGCAAGCCGGCGGAGGCGGTTTGATGCTTTGGGCAATGTTCTGCTGGGAATTCTTGGGTCCTGTCATCCATGTGGATGTTACTTTGACACGTACCACCTACCTAAGCATTGTTGCAGACCATGTACACCCTTTCATGGAAACGGTATTCCCTGGTGGCAGTGGTCTCTTTCAGCAGGATAATGCCCTGCCACAAAGCAAAAATGGTTCAGGAATGGTTTGAGGAGCACAACAATGAGTTGTCTCAATCCAATCGAGCATCCGTGGGATGTGCTGAACAAATAAGTTAGATCCATGGAGGCACCACCTCGCAACTTACAGGACTTGATGCCAGATATACCACAGCACACCTTCGATAGTGGAGTCCATACCTCGATGGGTTAGTGCTGTTTTGGCAGCAAAATTAGGAACCAACACAATATTAGAGGACATTATTAGGTCGTAAAGTTATGCCTTATCTGTGTATTTCATAGGCACTGTAATGCATTGGAATCTGAATTGAATTTGGATTCAATTTATACTCAGCAGAGAGAAAAAATTTTGTCATTATTTTGTATAATCTTTTTTAGTGTCTATAAAGCAGACATGCTATATGATTGCACACTGATATTATACCACCTTTTAAAAGTGTTTTTAAAGAAATGTATAGTTTTATTAATCAAGGATTCATTAAATTGATAAAAAAACTATTAATACAAATATTTAAAATATTTCTACACAAAAAATTAAAGTTTTCAATATTGATAATAATAAGAAATTTTTCTTGAGCACCAAATCTGCACATTAGAATGATTTCTGAAGGATCATGTAAATCAGCTTTGCCATCACAGGAATTAATTATATTTTAAAATGTGTGTATATATATAAAAGAAACACTTTTCTTTTATTGGTCGGATGAAATATGCTAATTTTTTTCGATGTATGCCAAAATCATCAATATTAAAACAATAAAAGACCTAAAATATTTCAGTTGGTGTGCAATGAATCTAAAATATATGAAAGTTAAATTTTTATCATTACATTATGGAAAATAATGAACTTTTATACACATTTTTTGAGAAGGACCTGTATGTATGTGTGTGTGTATATATATATATATATATATATATATATATATATATATATATATATATATATATATATATATATATATAAACATACAGTAATACCTTGAAATACTATTGCTTTTTAAAATACCTTTTATATATATATATATATATATATATATATATATATATATATATATATATATATATATATATATATATATATATATATATATATATAAAAGGTATTTTAAATTGCAATAGTATTTCACGGTATTACTGTATGTTTTGACCAAATAATTATGGTGAGCATAATTTTATAAATATTTAAAACTTTTAACATGCCCTTTTATGAATGGTAATTTTAATGTAGGGCATTATTTAATGTCCTTTACCAGCTTAAAAATACACACATACAATCACAGAGAATGGAGACAAAGATTCATTATGTGAAACTGAAGTAGTGCTGAAACTTTTCTTTTAAAGGGTAACTTGTTCTTCCAGTAGTTACATTTGTGGAAATTATTGTAATGCTAATTGAATGTTATAAGAAAAATATTGCACTGGATGATGCAATAAAATCTTAAAAACAGTGGTGATTGTGTGTTCTACAGGAGTCTGTGTGTGGATGCCCTCATTGAGCTCTCCGATGAGAATGCTGACTGGAAACTAAGCTTTGATGAGTTCCTCAACTGCCTCAGGCCGGGATTCAACCCTCCAGAGAGGAGTAAGGTCTACAGCCACTCAGCCCAATTTCCCTGGCATATACCAGCTCTGTATAATACAGGTCCTTCTAAAAAATGTGCATATTGTGATAAAAGTTCATTATTTTCCATAATGTAATGATAAAAATTAAACTTTCATATATTTTAGATTCATTGCACACCATCTGAAATATTTTAGGTCTTTTATTGTTTTAATACTGATGATTTTGGCATACATCTAAACAAATTAGCATATTTCATCCGACCTATAAAAGAAAAGTGTTTTTATACAAAAAATCTAAAAAAATTATTATATCATGAAAAGGTTCTCTAAACGAGCTATTAACCTAATCATCTGAATCAACTAATGAACTCTAAACACCTGCAAAAGATTCCTGAGGCTTTTAAAAACTCCCAGCCTGGTTCATTACTCAAAACCGCAATCATGGGTAAGACTGCCGACCTGACTGCTGTCCAGAAGGCCATCATTGACACCCTCAAGCGAGAGGGTAAGACACAGAAAGACATTTCTGAATGAATAGGCTGTTCCCAGAGTGCTGTATCAAGGCACCTCAGTGGGAAGTCTGTGGGAAGGAAAAAGTGTGGCAAAAAACGCTGCACAACGAGAAGAGGTGACCGGACCCTGAGGAGATTGTGGAGAAGGACCGATTCCAGACCTTGAAGGACCTGCGGAAGCAGTGGACTGAGTCTGGAGTAGAAACATCCAGAGCCACCGTGCACAGGCGTGTGCAGGAAATGGGCTACAGGTGCCGCATTCCCAGGTCAAGCCACTTTTGAACCAGAAACAGTGGCAGAAGCACCTGAACTGGGCTACAGAGAAGCAGCACTGGACTGTCACTCAAATTTTGCATATCATTCGGAAATCAAGGTGCCAGAGTCTGGAGGAAGACTGGGGAGAAGGAAATGCCAAAATGCCTGAAGTCCAGTGTCAAGTACCCACAGTCAGTGATGGTCTGGGGTGCCATGTCAGCTGCTGGTGTTGGTCCACTGTGTTTTATCAAGGGCAGGGTCAATGCAGCTAGCTATCAGGAGATTTTGGAGCACTTCATGCTTCCATCTGCTGAAAAGCTTTATGGAGATGAAGATTTATTTTTTCAGCACGACCTGGCACCAACTCACAGTGTCAAAACCACTGGTAAATGGTTTACTGACCATGGTATTACTGTGCTCAATTGGCCTGCCAACTCTCCTGACCTGAACCCCATAGAGAATCTGTGGGATATTGTGAAGAGAAAGTTGAGAGATGCAAGACCCAACACTCTGGATGAGCTTAAGGCCGCTATCGAAGCATCCTGGGCCTCCATAACACCTCAGCAGTGCCACAGGCTGATTGCCTCCATGCCACGCCGCATTGAAGCAGTCATTTCTGCAAAAGGATTTTCCCGACCAAGTATTGAGTGCATAACTGAACAGAATTATTTGAAGGTTGACTTTTTTGTATTAAAAACACTTTTCTTTTATTGGTCGGATGAAATATGCTAATTTTTTTGAGATAGGAATTTTGGGTTTTCATGAGCTGTATGCCAAAATCATCAGTATTAAAACAATAAAAGACCTGAAATATTTCAGTTGGTGTACAATGAATCTAAAATATATGAAAGTTTAATTTGTATCATTACATTATGGAAAATAATGAACTTATATCACAATATGCACATTTTTTTAGAAGGACCTGTATATACACAGACCTATGTATGAACATATAGCCTGTGTGTTGACACTGTTGCATGTTTCTAGAGTGCGCCTTAGAGGATGAGACGTACGAGGATGGTGCTGAGACTCAGGTGGAATGTAACCGCTGTGTTTGTGCCTGCGGGAACTGGGTTTGCACTGCTGTTATTTGCGATGGTGAGCCAAAACTCTGACCTAAGATATTGCTGTTTTTTTTCTGCAAAGGCCTGGATTTGGAGAGCAAAGCTGAATAAAATTAGATTTCTTTATGTGGAATGTGGTCTGACTTTTTTGTCTTCTCTCTCTCTACAGGTACAAATAAGTTACCTGCTCCTGATGAAATGGAGGGAAATTATGAGATGACAGAAGAAGAGTGGACTCAGCGAGTGGCCGAACTCAATAAACATCAGGTTGGTATAGAGTGTAGTGATGAAAAAAAGTATTGACAAATAACATCATGTCTGCTTAGAAGGCACTACTGATTAAGTGTGATGGCATGTGCATTTTTCTGTACTCTTCCTAGCTGTTTGTTTCGTTTGGCTGGGTCATTATGGACCTAAAGAAAATAAAATGTGTGACTTTGGAATTGTCCCCCATAGGAAACTGTGGAGAAGATGAAAGTGGCAACTAAAAAGGTTTGAGGAGTAGTTCAAGAGGAAACATTTGTCCACAGTTCAGCTTCAATCAACCTGTGTTTGAATGGAAAGAGAAAGTTACATATTTTCATTTAGTTTATTATTATATTAATTATTATAGATATTTCAAAGGTGTGTTCTGTTTTATTATTTGTTATAGTCTTTTTTATTTTTTGGGGAATAATATAAGAGCGTATGTATGTCCTGTACTTGTAGTGTAAATGACTACAAACCTTTTTGTAATGGTATTTTTACACATTCACTGTACTTTTCACCTTAAAATTAACAGAAAATACAAAATGTTATTTTGTATAAAGACCTGTATGATAAACAAGATTTTTGAATGTATAATAGTGAAACAATAATACTTTTTAAAATCACAATTCAATTATTTTCACTTAATTTAGTTTGGTCAATTTCACCCGCCCTGTCCAATTTCGATTATTGTAATATTACAAATATCTCATATACATTGTAGAATTAACATTGTCCAAAACCCATTATTTTGTGATGACTTTTCATTAATAAAGACCTGACACAAACTGTAACATTTTATAACAAAAATCTGAATTAATTCAAAACATATAAAACTGCTCAGGTTGGCCTGTTTCCTTGTTGTTTTGGGCATTCTTCATCTGGTCAGGCTGGGAGACCAGCTTAAACCTTCTTTTAGCATGGAAATACTAGCATTTTTCCCCCATGGAAATACTCCAGCTGTTTCACCTCTAATTTATTTACATCGTATTGTTTTCTAATTGGTCTGTTGTGTATTAACCTTAATTGGCAATCAATCAATAAAACTATAAAGCAATATCTTAAAAAAATAAAAACTGGGCCAAGTTAAATATAGTAATCGGGTATTGCAGCTGCTTAATGGCCGTGTCTGATTGTGACATGAATTGCCATTATTATGTAATCAAATTCATTATTGCTACAGGAATATACACCGATAAGGCATGCTTAGGTAGGTGATACGTGTCAAAGTAACATCCACATGGATGGCAGGACCCAAGGTTTCCCAGCAGAACATTGCCTAAAGTATTACACCGCCTCCGTCGGCTTGACTTCTTCCCAAAGTGCATCCTGGGCCATGTGTTCCCCAGGTAAACGACGAACATCCACACGGCCATCCACGTGATGTAAAAGAAAACGTGATTCATCAGACCAGGCCACCTTCTTCCATTGCTACGTGATCAAGTTCTGATGCTCACTGTTGATGCTTTTATGGGCACCCTGACTGGTCTTCGGCTATGCAGCCCCATATGCAACAAACTGTATTCTGACACCTTTCTATCAGAGCCAGCATTAACTTCTTAAGTAGTTTGAGCTACAGTAGCTCATCTGTTTGATTGGACCACACGGACCAGCCTTTGCTCCCCACGTGCATCAATGAGCTTTGGCCACCCATGACCCTGTCGTCGGTTCACCACTGTTCCTTTCTTGGACCACTTTTGATAAATATAATATATTTTATGTATTTAATCTCACTATATTAACCAATGTCTTTGATGTTGACAATCAATGATCCAATTCAACCTAATAATGACTTTAGGTAAACATCACATTTGTGTTTCTTTTCTATTTTTTATTCCTTAAGTAAGAAAGTTGAACTTTCTTCAGCCCTGAGGGTCATTAATTTCACTTTTGGTGTGAAAGGGCCTTTACAATTGCCAAAAATAGAACAAACAAGCATTAGATATATGATGCATTAGATTAGATAAGGAAAAGTAATTTAACATTACTTTCCATAAAAAGTAATGCAATTAGATACTTTAGTTTAGGGAGTAACGCAATTGTAACTTTCCCCAACCCTTTCCTCAAAGTCAAATGCCTTTTTATTGTTTTACCATCTACTTGTGGACAATAGATTTCTCAGTCACTAATGTTTCATAAAGGCAGACCTGCTGACTGCAAACAGGTTTTTATATAAACCAGGCACTCAAACTAAACGTGCAGGGTTGCATAAGAGACTTATGAGACGGAGTAAACTTGCCTCATGTTTGGATAACCAACCACTGACTGCAGGAGGCGTGACGCGCATTCTAGTACAGATAAAACCACCAAAGTCTTCGGTCAGGAGCGCGCACTTCGGACGCTTTAGTTAAAGGGGATCAACATATAACAAGTGTATGGATTATAACTCGAAGCGATACATTTTTAGATTGCTGCACCATTAATAGGCTACTTTATTTTATTTATATTATTATTATTATTAATTATTTTGCTTTACTAAATAGTCCCTATGGCTCGTTTCCCAAGCATGGACGACAATTGTGCTGTTTTACATTTATCACGTCTGCATCTGGACGACTTGAACTTGGATCATCTCGCGGACAGTAAAAGAAATCAAATCCAGCAGCTGCATCTTACTTACAATCGTTTATCGCTTCTTCCACCTTCCGTTTGTTTTCTGTCTAACCTGGAATATCTGGATATGAGCAATAATGCGCTCACGGTCGTACCAGATGACTTTATGCGACTAACAAACCTAAAGACGTTTATAGCTAAGAACAATCTTCTGAATGAGTCCTCCTTCCCTAAGGAGTTTGGGTGCATGCAGATAGAAACTGTGAATATGAGTGGAAACCGGTTTGAGGATATTCCCATGCAGTTTATAAAAATGACCACACTACAGTCGCTGTCACTTGGAGGAAACAGATTGAGGAACATCCCTTCAGAAATAGAGAACCTGACCAGGTATGAGATTGTTACTTTTGCTTTAGCAGTTTATTAGAACAGCGTTTTACTGTGTGAGAAATGGCTCGCCGTCCGCAGCTGTCCTGGGGAACTACCCGTAAAGACGACGACCCCATTAAGAGATAATAATATCCTGTGTGTGTGTGTGTGAGAGAGAGAGAGAGAGAGAGAGAGAGAGAGAGAGAGAGAGAGAGAGAGAGAGAGACCCGGTCAGTACGGCCTGGGGCTGATTGTGGGGCTTTTGGGTAAAAGACTGACCAATAGAATGAAAGAACTGGTTAAGTACTTCATAAACAAGCCCACAACGGACTGTTTACTCAGAAGTTAATGATCTCTCCTTTGAAAAGTTAAAATTAGATCTTCCTGTTTCGTCACTACATTGCTAAACTTTACGAAGTATTTAGATGAAGTGTGAACTTTCCCCCATTGGCAGGACACGGTTTTTATTTTGTAATTAAAAAAGTATTATTATTATTTTGTGTGTGTGTGTCCTCTTTGTGATCACCTCTACAATAATTCTGATTTAGCTGTTCTAATACTAATCTTCCCACTGACTTTCACTGTCTCCACAAACTTTTTACATTTTTTAAAGTACAATTAAAAACAGAGATCATGTTCGCATTCAAGCATTTTATTGGACAAAATTGTATTCCTGTACTGACAAGATGAGAAATCATTATTTTTACTAATCAGGCAATATTCCAGGAAGAAAAAGACTGCATTTTAAGTTTGTTTTGTCAACTTGTAGGCATACACAAACATATAGCTAGCCTCAAAGCATGGATCTTTAAAGGAATATTTCACCCAAAAATGAAAATAATTATTTACTCACCCTCAAGCCAACACAATCAGATTTATATTAAATCTCCATGGAACTTTCGCACTATTCAGTGCTAATTCAAAGCTGGGAATAAGCAGTATATATTTTTTAAATATAACTCTGTGTTTGGCTGAAAGAAGAAAGTCATATGGCTTGATGGTGGGTAAATTATGGGGTCATTTTTGGGTGAACTATTCCTTTAACTTTTGACCTCCGCTACAGTTTAGAGATGCTGTATTTGGGAGGGAACCTCATCTCCTCCATCCCACCTGAAGTGGCTAACCTCACCAGTCTGAGATACCTGGTTCTGTGTGACAATCGTATCCAAAGCATACCACCCCAGCTCAACAAGTGAGATCTTTTGTTACTTATTCTCTTACTGTATGTTGTAAAGTCAAAGCAGTGAGGTGATTTAAAAAAAAAATGTTACCTGATTTCTCTCCTTGCAGACTACACTCCCTGCTCTCTCTCAGTCTCCACAACAACCTGCTGACCTTCCTCCCTCGTGAGATCCTCAGCCTCATCCATTTGCAGGAGCTCAGTCTCCGTGGAAATCCTCTTGTTGTGCGCTTCATCAAGGACATGACCTACGACCCTCCATCCCTGATAGAGCTAGCAGGACGCATGATCAAGTCCCAGAACCTTCCGTTCCGCTCGTGTGACCTACCGTCCAATCTGATCCATTATTTAAATCTGGCTAGCGAATGTCCCAACCCAAAGTGTGCAGGTAGGGGAGCACAATAATCTGTGAAAAAGTGACATTTCAAATCTAAATCTGGCAAGGATAACACTGCTTTAAACCACATGATGCATTAATTAAAGGAATATTCTGGCTTCAGTACCTGTTAAACTCAATTGACAGAATTAATAATACTACAAAAACATTATTTTATCATTTCTACATTAAACTTTATAACCTATCCCTTATTTTCTTTAAAAAAAGAAACTAAAATTATGCTGAGAACTTACAATAGAAGTCAATGGGACAATTTAAGAGTGATTTAACGGCAAAAATTTGCTTATATGTTTAAAAAATGCTGTCATATATATGGCATTGTTAAAACATGTATTATTTGAGCTGTAAAGATGTTTAACTAATCATTTTTATAGTCGTTTGAACGTGTATTGTCATTTTGCAACGTCATCATGGTGACAAAAAACATTATGACACTCCAAATGGGACATTTGCAAAAAAAAAAAGACATGCGCATGCATGTAACAAGAAAAAGTTACAAGCCTCTGCATGCTCATGTGAAACATTTGCATGTTTACATGAAAGTTTCATGTTTACATGGCTTATTTTTTGTGCTGACTGAAAACTTTCTGGTTTTCGAAATTTCACGTAAATGTACATACATTTTGTGTGAACACATTTTTTGTCAGATATAAAAGTTTATACCCCATAATTCTGACTTTATATCTTGCAATTCTGACATCTTTTCTCAGAATTGTGATGGAATTTTATTTTTGCAAATGTCCATTTAGGGGCTCCATAAGGTAAGTGATATTGTCATGTTAAAATCATGTTAATTCTTTCCCGACCATTGACGGAATTTTCCATCTTTCCTTGTTTTCCCTGTTATATGAAAAGTGGCGCTACTATGCATCTTCAGAAAGAGTAGAGAATCTCTGGATCAAAACAGGCAAAAAAATCTGAAGAAACCATTGATAAAATCATTGCTTGTGCTCTTTGTAGTCTTTAGGGAAAAAAAAACATGATTCAAAATGTGTTGATAATAAAAGAACGCATGAAGCCAGATTATTATTATTATGATTTTTTTTTTTTAAAGCAGAGGCTCCATGGTGTGGATGGAAGCTGGTTTCCGCCACAGAATAAAACATTTTAAAAGATAATTGAGACTTTCTTTCTCAGAATAATGAGATTCTGAGATAGCAGAGGCAGAAAGGAAACATGCCATTGCGAGAAATATGAATTGTCAGATATAAACTCCCAATAAATAACTTGCAATTGTGAGTTTATACCCCATAATTCTGACTTTATATCTTGCAATTCTGACTTCTTTTCTCAGAATTGTGATACACTTACCATTGAAAAAAAGGCTTTTTTACTCTCGACTTTTTAACTCGCAATTGCAACTTTATATCACACAATTCTGAGTAACAAACTCAACACCAACAATAAAATTGTTAGATAAAAAGTCTCAATTATCTTTTTTAATTTTTTATTCTGTCGCAGAAACAAGCTTCCATACGGAGCCCCTAAGGGGACATGGTGAAGAACAAAAAATATATTTTGTCATATTTGCTATTTGCCAATGCTTTTGCGTTCTCTCGCAAATGTTTTTCATTCCCTAGAGAAACTTTGCCATCACTTGCAAAGAACACAAGCGAGCCAAAGTTTTTGTGATCTCTCTCTCTCTCTCTCTCTCTCTCTCTCTCTATATATATATATATTCATTCATACAGTAAAATATTCCTGGGGCCATGACATTTTTGTGAAAATTATCAAAAATGCTTGTGTTAAAAAAAAAAAACCTTGCCAGGAAAAGAGTTAATGTGTATATCGTTTGGGTCTTGTGATTAAACTGAGAATGGAGAATTTGTGATTTGATTGAAACAGAATTTTATCTTTTGCCCCATTGACAGATTTGTGCTTTTTTTAAAGAAAATGCTGTTGCCCAATGCTGTTATTACTTTACAAATTGACAAAAAGCAGATTTTTACTGTTGTCTTTGACATTTTGAATATTTGTCCACCTCTTGACACCATATCTCGCTCATCATGCCTTTTAGGTGTTTACTTCGACTCGTGTGTGAGGCACATCAAGTTTGTGGATTTCTGTGGGAAGTACCGCCTGCCGCTCATGCATTACCTCTGTTCCCCGCAGTGTTCCTCTCCCTGCAGCTCAAACCCACAGAGCGACGCGGAGTCAGAGGAAGAAAACAGCGTCCCTGCAGACAGACTCCAGAGGGTACTGCTGGGATAGGACAAACCTCCCACACAGGACTTCCATTAAATACTTAATTTCAACATTAAGAAATGTTTTAGTGACTCAACAAAAAAGCACTGGCTATTTAGTTTAACTGTGATTACAAGAGGTAGGTTTGAACTGCAAATCAAAGTAAGGAATGAAAATTGCGAACGGTTCCTTCTTAGAGCGTTGCTCATAATGCATCTTGGGTCAGCTTTCCACAGACAAAACAAATAGAGACTGCTTTGCACTTCTGGAAAAATGTGATCAATACATGAACAGTTACTCTTTGACCTCTTCTTTGTATTGACTGTTAATCTGCCCTAACTCTTCTGTCCAAAGGTCAGGTTATGGACTATGATGGCTACTTCACACACAGTTCGGGAATTTTTAAAGCTATATCATCCATGACACAACCTTGAAAATAGTTACATGCTACAAGAACACTTTTTTTTGGTGTTTTGTATGATTGTCAGAATAGCAAAAAGGTTTCAGATCAGTATTAAGCAGTAGTGTTTACTGTCTCGTCCTATAATAACAATAAAACAGATATACACCTTAATGATAACTTATCTGCTGTATTTTTCTCATCAGCACTAGTCATCATGTCAGTCTGACTTTTAGGTCATACAGTGATGATACTTTTAACAATATTGCACAATGTGTATGGCTTTGTGTGAGGGTTTAGGTCAGTGAGTTCACATCAATATCTGACAGCTGCATTTATGGCCAATTTCAATGCAGTCTTCTAGCTAGATGCGGCTATCATTCTTATTGCAAATATCAGTCTTCTATCACTGTTTACGATCTTGTAGTGACATGATACAGATTGCGACACCTCTCCATCTCTGGAATAAAAGGACAGATTTACAAAAAAAATCTGAAAGGTAGGATGAGTCAGCAGTACAGGTCTGCACTTCTCCCAGCCTCACTGGTCTGACTCAGGACATTTTAGTGCACAAATAAACAGGTTTAGATAACTACATTAAGAAAATGATTATCTTATCTGGTCCCCCAAGTCTGGTCAAACTGGTCTGTTTGCTGATTTTAAAGAGGTTTTGTGCATTACCTTGTATTACCAGATTGGGAGACTAAGACCAGCAAGCTTTTAGAAGGAACCCCCACCCCACCCTCCATATTTCCATATTTCAAGACTCTTGTGAATGAGAAAATCCGACGTTGTAATATACTAATGCTAAAGTGAAGATTAGCCTATGAGTGCATTTTGGATAATGCTCTTCTCCATCAAACGTTTTAGATGATTGTCATACTTTCTGCAATACTCTTTAAAGTGCTTACGTATTCATTCTTTTAGAACGTTATACATTTAAACCGTTAAAAATGTATGTATCAAACATTAAGGCTAATGTTACAATATTAGATAGCTGAAAAAAACACATGAGAGATACTGCAATCAGCGCTCCCTGGTGGTCTAGTGGTTAGGATTCGAGAAGCACCTGGCTGCAGCCTGCAGATTGGGCGGGGTTGCACCTGGGGCGGGGTTGCACGTGTCACCCTGCCCATAACGCTTCTCATTGGTTGTGGCAAAGTATGACGTCGGTCGAGGCGGGGTCGCACTTGGGGCGGGACTGCACGACTCGTCCGCCCGCAACTCTTCTCATTGGTTAGTGACGTCAGACTTGGCTGATCCCAAAACAGGAAATGTGGTAGAAAGCAATGCTTACAGTTTCTTATATACTTATGAAGTGCGTGCTATCATGTAGAAAACAAAACTGTGAATCCGTTAATTACTTATACCTGATGATAATATATATTATCAAACACATTGTAAGTTTGTTAACATTTGGATAACGTTATTTTTGTTCATGTATATTGTTTATTTACAACTTATTTGTAAGTTATTTCTGTTTTATTACCATTTCATATTGTAAGTGCTTTGGTTGCACATTAATTATTAACATTTAAATAAAAGTGTAATATTCTCAGCAAGAGTGTCAAGTCTTAAAATGGCATTAATAATAATAGATTATGGATTTACTTGATAATGAAAAGGGTTATGGTAAAATGAATAACAAGCCAAGACAAGTAGTTAATTATTTAGGTATGAAACAGTTTAATTAGTTTTGATAAAGACAAACATACACCTCTCTTTTTGTACATATCTCTCGGTGTCTTTCTATACATCCTTCACACACTTACCTCTTTTAAATCACCTTTAATCATTCATTCATCCTTCCTTCACACACTTTCCTCTTTTAAATCACCTTTAATCATTCATTCATCCTTCCTTCACGTATACTTTCCTCTTTTAAATCAACTTTAATCATTCATTCATCCTTCCTTCACACACACACTACCCATCCTGCTGTAATAGGACACTGTTGGTTCAAACACAGAAATGAAGTTCTTGGTTAAAGGACCTCCAACAGTGACATGAAAAGACAACGGTGTCTCTGCAGCATTTGCCTCTTGCTGCAACTTTAACAGCTGGGCTTTCCTTGCCTCACTAAACCATTTCTGCTGCACCAGCTGAGTGAGACTTTCCTCTGTCAGTGCAACATTGGAGTTGGCAACTTTCTGACAAAAAGACAGTGATTTGATATGACCACACGCGAAAGGCAGTATCCCAGTGTTATGGGCAAAGTCCGAATTTAAAATACATTGGTCAAGTTCACATGCTGAGCGGTAGTTTGGGCCCCAAGTATTTTTTATAACATGAATGGGTATTGCTTGACCATGAAAAGCCTTTTCAACAGCAAAATGCCAATTTTCTCATCAATGCACTGAGACAGAAAGTGTCTCTCAGGAGTAATTGCATTTTCCTTTTGAGTGTGATGCCGTCTGATGTGAGTTCGTAGATTTTTGGCCAGCAAGGTCAAATCACATTGGCTGCAAGTGACAGTCCTCTTTGCCAAGGATTTTGGGAGGATGGCTGGTGACTGGACAGAGGATGACTGAGCCCCCGACTGCTGGACAGAGGATGACTGAGCCCCGACTGCTGGACAGAGGATGACTGAGGCTGGGTTGGTGGTGAAGGATGGCTGGCAATATGCTTCAACAAATTTGCCCGAGTTATCAGCGTCACTGAACAATAGCAGCAGTGAAAGTGGATTTTGCCCGACATTTCAAACTGCATTTTAAAATGGTGAAATCTGAAAAGGCCAAAAAGAGGTATTAAAATAATCTAAAATTAAACTTCACTTCACAAGACAGTGACAAATTGTCATCACCCATTTTTGTGATTTGAGCAACAAAGACTATACTTTGGATATTTGCACAATAAGGTTTACCTGAGCCTTAAAATTAAGCATTCTATTACAAATTCAAACGCAATGAAATCAGAAGCATGCAGAGTGTATTATTGACTGGTTTGTCACCATATTTTACTTGATCTAAAGTGACAAGCAAAAGTCTGTAAACTCACCCTGATGCTGCACTGCCCGCTGAAAGTGGTTTTGAATGTGGTAATACATCAGCTGTGGCATGCTGGTGTACTGGCAGAACGGGCACTTGTTAGTGCAGTCTTTTAAACACCGCTCACACTCCTCCTTGCTTAACACAGTTTTGTGCATTTTTGCACAAGGGGGAATGGCTCTTAAATGAGCCTTTGAGTTATAAAATGAACAATGACAAAAGAGGAGAGAAATGGAGGTGTAAGGATTAAGAAGAGTAAGGATTGGAGAATAATCAACAGAGCAAAACAAAGAATACAGATAACAGGGTACACAGGAATGTAAATGGGGGTGACAGTGCCAAGGATCTGCAAACAGAAGGAAAGAGATCATCAGTATTACCATAAAATGCTTCATTATTTTATATGGGGTGTCCAAAGTCGGACTTAGAGGGTCACTGTACTGCAGAGTTTAGATCCAACTTGCCTCAACACACCTGTCTGGTTTTCTGTTCATTTTAATATAATTAATTAATTAACAAATTAATTAATAATAATATAGATATTTAACATTTAGGCTTATCATTGTATTCATGGGAGAAAAAGTCCTACAATATAATTTTGTATACTTTTAATATGAACTTGTCCAATATCTATCCTCCTGGTGTAGTTTTACCACTGCATTTCTTTTTAAGGGGCTTATTTTAGAACACACGCATATATAAACGCATATACACATATATAAACGTTATACGCGTAACGTTAGGCCTAACAATGCTTTTGAGAAACGCAACCCTGGTAATTATTCGTGTGATATGGTTGAGTGAGTAAAGTTACACAATCTTCTTTTTTCACATTTCCTTTTAACAACACCCCACACGCCACTTTAAAATTAAAAATTGTAAACAAACTGCGTAGCTCGCCTGTACTCACCATACAGCGATAAACAGCGGAAATGAGATCCTAGAATGACGTCATTACTTAACGCCACTAACCAATAAAAAAGTCGTGGGTGGGACGAGTTATGCAGTCCCGCCCAGAGCCATATCTGGTCCCGCCCAAGAAGCGACCCCGCCTCGACCGACGTCATTATTTACCACTAACCAATGAGAAGCGTTATGGGCGGGGTGACACGTGCAACCCCGCCCCCCAGGTGCAACCCCAATCTGCAGGCTGCAGCCAGGTGTACTTGGAGGATTCGGCGCTCTCACCGCCGCGGCCCGGGTTCGATTCCCGGTCAGGGAACAAATGTTTTCCTACAATTCTCAACGTGGAGACTAGATCTTTCTGTCTTCTGAAAATTATATTTAACGTACTGTTGTTCAAGATGCTTAATCCTCACTGCATGTGACTTTTCTGTCATAAACTTTGAATCTCTCTCATCGGAGAACGTTTGTTTCACTAAATGGCGCCCCCACCTGGTTACGAGCCGTGATTACCCCACCGTAAGCTTTCAAAATCTTTTTTTTCCTTTATGAATTAAAGGAGATTGACAATTATAAGTTATATATAAAACATCTGTAATGTAACAATCTTCATCTAAAATAATGTCTTTATTTATAATTAAAATCTATTTGGGCCAATGTCTATTCACAATAGTTTAAAACATATGCGCATTTTTTTATATGTATTTTTATCTGTTCTTGGAGAATGGCTCTAATGAATTACGGAAATTTGTGTCAAGTTTTCTTGTTAATCTACCTTGAGGAAAAAAAAATATCTTCCTTGAGCTTCCAGTCATATAAACGAATTAATATTCATGAGCCAAACGTAGTTCCTCCGTGTGTGCGCAGTGAGTCAACTGCGCAAAGAGCGGAAAAACACAAACATGACACTGTGGTTTGAACAGACTTCAGCGTTTCTCATCAAGTAAAACTAGTTAAGGTTAACCGAGCTCACTTCAGAAGCACGGAGGTTCCCTGTCGTGTTTATGTTTCGCGGTATTTTAGTGTTCGGTGCTTAAGTTTGTGTTGTCAGCGATGTCTGATGGCGGTGAATACCGGAGGTGCTGATGCTGAAGAGCCGCCATCTATGCTGTGGGGTCTGGACCCCGTGTTCTCCGCCTACTCCAGACTCTACATTACTGACATCCTACAGATGAAAGAGTCCAGACAAGTGCCTGGTAACGTAAAATAAACCAGCTAACCATGGCCCCCTTTTGGTTTATTTAGATGTATCTGCTGTTTTTAAAATACTTAATGCGTAGATTAAAAGGGCCCGTACTTTTACTGTTACCAAAAGCTCCCACATTTGACACATGATGTCTTGTAGGAGTTTATTTCTACAAGACCCACCCACTCTTCCAGGTGGATGTACTGGGGACAGTTGTTTACAAGCGGGAGAGAGAAGATTTCTACTGTTATGGAGGTTTGAAAAAACTTTATCTCTGCATAATTTCTACATTTTTAAAGTCATGGAAACAAAAGATATATATTTCTTTTATTTTAGCTTTTTATTGAGCTGTATTTGGCAAAAACTAAACACTAATAAAATTTTACTATTAAAGCTTTTTTACACAACAAAACTGCATAACCATTTCTGTTGCAAGTTTTCCTGGTTCCTTTATTACCTAGTTTTTTTTTCTTTGGTCATGTCTTGCTATAGGAACAAGTAAGCCAGTTTTGTCCCTCAAAAATGGGCACATGTTGCACATGGTCCTACTATTGCTTGTCTGTTCTCTTTTAACACAGTGGATGATAGTACTGGTGTTATAAATTGTCTTTGTTGGAAAGATGAGAAATGGAGGGATCAAGGAGAACCATCTCAATGTAAGTTACAAAAACTGTCTACAAAAACCACTACTACAATTGCAGAAATATATATTTTAGGGCTGGGTATTGACACAAATTTCACAATTCGATTTCGATTCACAAGCTTGCAATTCAATACGATACCGATGTGATTCGATTCAATCTGATTGTGATTCGATTCATTGTTGATTATGGATATATATCAGGTACAATACATGGAAAAATGTTCTAACTCCACAACAACTTGGTTGTGTGATGTTGTTTAACTGTAGAATATGTTAAAAATATAAAAACTATATATTAAAAGTATAAAAACATTTTCCTGCACACCCTTGTTACCGTCAGGACTCAGTACATTATATATTATATTATTATTCACTATCAGTCGCCACACACACTAAATGAATGCAGAATCATTCTCACGTTTTGGTGACTCCCTAGTTATTTTTTTTCATTGACATTTTAATCAGGCTACTTATCCATTCGGGCAAGTAAAAATTATTTTTCACTCTTTCAAAAAATCGATTTGTCCCAGACAAGCAGACAAGTGTTAATGTCGAGCCCTGAATAGGACGTTTAAAAGAAAAGCATGTTACGGTCATTTTTGATCAATTGCATTCTTCCTGAATTCTTTTTTATTTGTATTTTTATTGCTGACCCCATACTTTTGATCAGTAGTGTATCAAAGATAAATTAATAATTTTGTATCAAATAGTGTATCAAAGATAAAATATTAAATGTGTGATTTAAAAGCCTAGTAAAGATGGAAATTCCAATAGTGGAAAGAATGTTTTCATTGCTGTAAATATTTAATCAGCAAAAATGTATCTTTCTTAGTACAATCTTTTAAAAAATGTAAGCAAACCAGCTGTAGATGTTGTAGAAAATCTGATGTGTAACGGATATTAATCCAGCAAGAGTACTTATCCAGTGCTAATGTCAATAGGCAGAGATCCTAGCGGATCCTCCAGAGGCTTTAACATTGAAGATGAACTCAAGCGACTGAAGGAGTCTGAAAGGCAGAGCACCGTGCTGGAAATCGGAGACCTGCTGAGGGTACGAGGGACTGTCAAAACCTCCAGGGATGCAAGGGAGATCAAGGCCACCTCCTTCTGTGAGTGAAATGTTCAGGGATTTAGATGATACATATTATGTCTTTTTAATCCGTTAGAGTGAGCTTGTTTGTAGAGTGAGCAGAACACATGTATTCATGGTTATTTTGCTGTAATCATTACTCTGTAGTTACTGTGTGTGTGTGTGTGCGCATATAGATAAAGTCAGTGACCCTGTGATGGCAGTACAGATCTCACATATGCTGGAAATGCCTCAGCTGTACAGAAAGTGCTATGATCAGCCATTCCAGATGCCGAGTGATGACCTGGGCGGCACTGAGTGAGTCACACAGAATGATGGAGGTCTTATTCACATCTGTTATTTTACATGACATCATTTACATCTTACACCTGCGGTGACATTAACCTAATTGTGTTACAGGGAAAAAAATGCTATGCAACTCTTTTTGCATGCACTTTTTGCATAAATATATATATATATATATATATATATATATATATACACCAGTCAGGCATAACATTGTAAAGTGAATAACACTGATAATCTCTTCATCACGGCACCTGTTAGTGGGTGGGATATATTAGGCAGCAAGTGAACATTGTGAACATTTCCTCAAAGTTGATGTGTTAGAAGCAGGAAAAATGGGCAATTGAAGGATTCGAGCGAGTTTGACAAGGGCCAAATTGTGATGGCTAGACGACTGGGTCAGAGCATCTCCAAAACCACAGCTCTTGAGGGATGTTCACGCTCTGCAGTGGTCAGTATCTATCAAAACTGGTCCAAGGAAGGAACCGTGAACCGGCGACAGGGTCATGGCCAAGGCTCATTGATGCAAGTGGGGAGCGAAGGCCAAGAAGGTCCAAGCGTGGGAACAAAAGCAACAGAAGTTTAATTGATTGATTCAGATCTTAAATATACTTTAAATATTAAACACATCAAATATTAATTTATGTGCTATTACATTTTATTTACAGAGCAGGTGGTTCCTCAGATTTCCACTATTTGCTGTCTCGGTCAGTTCTCATCTTTAAGGAGTTCATCTTAGAGAAAGAGGTGGCCAGGTTTCGTCCTTATGATGTCGAGTTCCTCTTACATCCACTGATCCAAAGTTCTTCAGCAGAACAGGTACTGAGCCTGACCTTGACCTTCATTGGATGGATGGATGGATCAAGACTTTGTTTTTTCTAGATAGATGGATGGATGGATGAAGACTTTGTTTTTCTGGATGGATGGATTGAGACTTTGTTTTTCTAGATAGATAGATAGATAGATGGGGGATGATGGATGGATGGATGGAGACTTTGTTTTTCTAGATAGATAGATAGATAGATGGGTGAATGGAGACTTAGTTTTTCTAGATAGATAGATAGATAGATGGGGGATGATGGATGGATGGATGGATGGAGACTTTGTTTTTCTAGATAGATAGATAGATAGATAGATAGATGGGTGGATGATGGATGGATGGATGGAGACTTAGTTTTTCTAGATGGATGGATGGATGGATGAAGACTTTGTTTTTCTAGATAGATAGATAGATAGATAGATGGGTGGATGATAGATGGATGGAGACTTTGTTTTTCTAGATAGATAGATTCAAAAACTAGTTGTTTCCTGTCTCTTCCTCACTGTTCTGTCCCAATAAAGCTGGAAAAATGGCACTAAATAAATATCTTATACAGTATATGCAATATATAAGCAAAAGAAGAAGGCAAAGATCTACCAAAGTAAACTGTCCTTGTTCAATGTCACTAAACTCTTGGCTCGATTTTAATAGCATATAAGAGCCAGGAATAACTTGTGGGCACAGCATGGAGGATGTGTTGTGCTGTTTGATGGCAGCAGGGAGTGATAATCTGTAACACTTTTATGATGAGATACTGCTAGTCTAGAGATTCAAGGACAGCAGCATATGGTGATGAGAGAGAAGTATGCTAATGAGAAGCCTGTCGATATCTTTGTTAAATCAAATGATAACATACATTCTTTATTTGTTAAAAGGAGCTGAAATTGTTATTTTGAATGGTGCACGACAGAAATGTGATTCATTGTTTTGGTGACTCATCATTCATTTGTTTTTGTTTTTTTTGTCTGAAGGAGTCAGATCAGCCCAGAACGTCATTTGCTACGCAAATTCGAAAACTTCTGAAAGAGACCCTGAGCATCCTCCAGGATGAGGGACAAATATTTCGCAAAATACGGACCCAGGATGAAGTCTACAATGTATGTACACACACACGCACACACACACGCACACACACACGCACACACACACGCACACACACACGCACACACACGCACACACACACACACACACACACACACACACACACACACACACACACACACACACACACACACACACACACACAGACACCTCTTAGCTAGTATGACATCTTGAGAGAGAGAGAGAGAGAGAGCGAAGCAGTGGTTAATGTTACCTCTGGAGACTCTTAACAAAATGAAAGGGATAATGTCTAATATTCGCTTCCTACACTTACTTTCTACATAGGCCTAAATAGGGTTTGTACCTCTAGGGTTTTAAAAGAGGATTATATTAAAAGTGCCCCATTATGCTTTTATCGGCTATTACCGTTCATGCGGTGTGTAATATAGCTGTTTGTGAATGTAAAAGCTCTGCAATGGTTCAAAAAGAAGAACCAATGCTGAACTGCTGAAATGAATCATCAGTAATTCCAGTTGCACTTCCTGTACTAACCAACGTAGGTTTGTAACAAATTTGCATAATACAAGCCTATTGTCTTCATTGGCTGCCTGTGAACGTTTTAAACTTTGACCCTTCTGCAAACACTGTAGTTGTATTAGAGGCTGGAAGAGTTTAGTTTGTGTTGTCGACATGTTGAGAAGACGCTGATTTCTGCCCTACGAAAGCAAATCCACTTTGTATGCACTTCCAAAGGATGAAGACTCTGGCTCGAATTGATGAGATAAAGCAGACGTCATCATTACTGTCATTATTACTGTTTGTATCACTGTGTATACAAGCACTGATGAAGCTTTCGGAGCTGAAATTTAGTTATGGCAATGGGCGTTTCATTTCCAATACATACTGTAAACGATAGAGCAATCGCAACAGACTGGCCGATCTGATCAATCAGAGCAGAGTAGGCTCTCAGTAAGGAGGAGTTTAGAGATCCTTTATCGAATGGTTTCAGACACTGTAATGGCGCTTTTCCACTACACAGAACCAGCTTGCCTCGACTCGACTCGCCTTTGTTTGGTTTTCCACTGTGTAAAAGTGTAAAACTGCTTCCAGGTAGTTTTTTTCGTATCACCTCCGGCGAGGTTCTGAGCGAGCTGAGGCGATACTAAAATGTGACGTGAAAACACAGCAGTCTGCTCATTGGTCAGAGAGAATCGTCACTATTAACTGCATCATCATTGCAAGAGCCAGATGGAGTATCCTGAATAACCCCGCCATTTTTAAATAGTTTGGCGAGAGATTGCGTGATATACCTATATGGCAACTCGGAAGAATACGCTGTGGTCAAACGAGGAGGTGCAGACTTTCCTTTGTTTGGTTAGTGGGTGTATGTCGCGTAGAAGATTACGTCACAGCAGTTTCCTGCGGCGTCGCTATGATGACCAGGTACTGTTGTGGAGGTACTATCTGCAATGGAAAATGGAGTGAAAAGTGAGCCGAGTCGAGTGGAATCGGGTTGAGCTGGTACTGGTAAAGGAAAAGCACCATAAGAAGAGAGGTGATGCTGCAAAGTATATTATGAGAGTTATGATGCATGTAAACCTATTATAGGAAACAATCTTGTCTTAATTGTCTAAAAATAGCATAATAGTGGCACTTGATGTGGTTAAACCATAACTGAAATATAACTTCTAAATCATAATTATATTTTCATTACTTTGGCTGCTTTAGGTAACAGAACAAGACAAAGATCTTCACACAGCGATCAAGGACGTTTTACGAGAGGATACCAAACGGGAAAAATGTGAGGGGTTTTCTTTGCATAATAGTTGTGTATGCATATTATATAATTACACTCAATACTTGATTGAATACACTCAATACTAATTTTGATTGGTTAGGCACTGACCTTTCAGGTCATATGATTTTGTATGATGTGCATAGAACTTAAGTAAATCAGTGTCTTTAGTTTTACATAAGTTTCAATTTTAATTGAATTTATTATATATATTTATTAGGGCTGTCAAAAAATTAATCATGATTAATCACATCCAAAATAAAAGTTTTGTTTACATTATTTATGTGTGTGTTCTGTGTATAATTATTATGTGTATATATACACACAATGCACGTAAATATTTAAGAAAATTTTGTTATATATATATATATATATATATATATATATATATATATATATATATGTATGATATAAATATATATACAGTATATTTACTTGCAAATATTTCTTAAATATATACATGTATGTGTGTGTGTATATACACATAATAATTATACACAGAACGCACACATACATAATGTAAACAAAACTTTTATTTTGGATGTGATTAATCTTGATTAATTTTTTGACAGCCCTAATATTTATTATTACATTTTTATAATTAACAGTGTAATGAGAGGGATCATAAACAGGTATGTGACCATTATTTCAAAATAAAACCTCATATGTTGTGTTTTTTGCAGATGCTGAAAAAGGATGCCATGTCCTGCATATTTTGTCCAGCGTGAGGCAGCGCTACAGCCAAAATCTGAGTCGAGAGGTGCTGGAAGTTGCTCTGACATTCTTAGAGTGCAAAAGTGATATAATAAGCACAACAGAAGCCCACTACACTGTTTTGTAGCTTCATTTTTTGAACGTGTTCAAAACAATCATGAAGACAGAATGTTGCAGAAACTTTTTTTTAAATATATATATATAAATCATTAAAGTTATCCAATGGCTCTTTGTTTGCTTACCTGTTGCTTTTTATGGTTTAGCATAAGAAATACATACAGATATATTTACTTCAGCATTGTTTTTAATACAGAAATCACCTCTTTAATAGGCTAAACATAAACATTTGAGATCTTCTGAATATTTGTATTGTTTACACTTCGTTCTGGCACCTAGTTCAATTCACCTCAAAGGGTACGTTACACAGTTTCTGCATCCTTCATATCTCCGAAGAGCCTTATGCTTTATCATATTAATAAAAGACAGATACGCTGTATTGATTCTGTACTGGAAGCTTGCAGTGGGCGGAGCTAAAGAGTCACACACACACACACGGCTTCCGTTACCCGAACGATGCTAGTTGATGGCCGCGCTCTTGCTCTGGTTGATGTCCACGTGCTCATCCAGGAGAAGTGCCCATACAAGGAATTCCGCCCTTTATGAAGTCATAAAGGTCCATATGTGAAAACACTTTCCGAAACTTGTTCGAATCCTGAAGGAGTTTATTTGGCATAGAAATACTCCGTCATACATCCAACTCGTTTTTTGAAATGTTGACCATGTTAAGCATAATAATCCAACTCTTTAACAGTGTAAAGTCAGAATGCAAGAAATAGCATTAGAGCCCTCTTTTAATTAGGCTATATTGAAAAGAGCGGCCTGGATATTCTTCAAAATAAAACTTTTTTTTTTATCTAAGGAAGAAAGTCATACAGTTTTGGTACAATATGATAATGAGGGCGAGTAAGCGATGACCGAATTTTCATTGTGGATACAATTGGGTCGTTTAAAACTGTAGTTACACGTAATGGCCATATGAGGTCACTGTGAGCAAATAGATACGTCACTGTCCGTGAGCACATCTGTATCTGCGCGTTCAGGTCTATTTATGCTCAGTGGCAGTATGAGTAACGGAAATCACGTCTCACACTGTCCTTGATATTCTTAGAATATAGAATAGATACGCAACAGACCTTATTATTTTTTTGTTGTTCTTGCAATTATAGACGTTCTGCGTTCATAATTAAACGTTTATCAAATGACATGGTTTTGTTACAGATACCCAATTTCAATATTTCCCTCAAAATTGGCCTTTAAACAAACTGAACCAAACAAACAATGCGTGCTCTGTAAAACCAAGCCATTGTCTCTTTTACGAAAGAAGACAATGATATCAACACAAGACTCGTTTCCCCCCCATAGAGGCTTTTTAACTGCAACAGAGTCCTTGTCAAGAAGCCCAGCCCCATTGCCCAAATATCCCAGTGTGTGCGCGCGCTTCCTGCCGAATGGACTTCACGGTGAATGCGCCCCGGCCTTTCTGACGCGCGCCGCTCACGTTTGAGGAGATCCCCCAGACTTCAGCGACACTACTGTAGTCCACACAAAGAAGACGCGCTCGTTCCTTTATGACGCGTCGATCCGGATTCCAGAATGACACTGTAGAACGCGTGTCGATTCGAATTGAGCTGGAACGCGGCGGTTCGAGAATCCGCTCTGCGTTATGAGAGAAATGGATACGAGCATGTTCGTTTCCTGCAGACGGATATAAGTTTTGCCTCATTTATTACGCTTTCTTCATTACGTCAAGAGGGAATACTCGGACTGGTTAAACTGCCGTGCCGGGGGGCAAATATCTTTTGCTTTCATTGTGAAGAAGAACAGCGATATTATTCGTGCAAACGTCTTCGTGACTGTCCATTTATTCGGTCGCTATCTGATTACTAACGGTGCCCCTGAAGCCTCCGTTTTCACAATGCAGTTCAGGACAGTTTTGGATGTAAAAGTGGTGGATGTGGAGAAGAGGAGGAATCCATCCAAACATTACGTGAGTTGGCTACCTATTCACCTTGCGTCCTTCTCGAACCTGATGCTGAGATGCAGAAAGATGCATCTGGATAATGATCATAAACAAGAATACGTTTTGAGCCGATTCTAGTTTGTCCTCTATAAAGTCTGCTAGTGCAGAGATGAAGGGGGGCTACAGAGATAAAGAAACAATATATAAATAAATAAAAGAGAAGAATGACCTCAGAATGAACACTTGCACTCACTGCTCAATTATATTCAATCATTTGGCAAATTAATTATTTTAATTTCTTGTTATTTATGTATTTTAGAAACAAGGCTAACCTGTTAAATTAAAACATGAATGATTTTAGATTTAGATACACCATAATACTGATATTAGAATAACATTTAAATGAAATAAGCACATATTTGCAGGTTATATCAGTTGAATGAGCAGGACAATAACAACAATCTGATCATTCTTTGAGAAAATGGTGAGGAATGTTGATAAAATGTTCCAAAACGATATGTTATGAATGATATGAATATCACTAATGATTCTGAGGAACTGATCAATGACGTGCGTGTTTTAATCAGCTGGTGTCACAAGTGATTGAACTTTCTGTCACACTTTCAAACAAAACAAAACAAAACAAAAAACCTTTCTTTTCAAACAATTTAGGCCACAACTTGAATGACGGATTTGGGGGTTTGGTGGCTTGAAGAAGTGCCCTTATATGGCTGGAGTTGAAGCTTATGTATTTCCTGCAAAAGATGGACTGTAGGGTTTGTTTTAAATATTTATGATACCACTTCTTGCAAGCACATGCTAGACCACGATATAGATTAGCTTCAGTCTTATACATAAATTAGATAGGCTGAATTTGGTACATTATTAACGTAATGTAAAACCATGTCCCAAAGTTCAACTGTTTAATTACAATTTACAGTGCAATTTCTGTGAAAATTGATTTTAAGAGAATTTGGTTTTGCGTTTGGTATGTGTACATCTAAAAACTGAAAACTTTTTATGAGTTTTGGCCGTTAATTTTGGGAGTCTGAAAATGTTTTAAAGTGCAAGTGTTTGAAAACAATACCGTTATCGTCCCCATGTAAAAAACAAACGTGAATTTGTGAAAAGGGAGACGTTATGCGCATGTGTATTACGTGTTCAGTCTTGGTACGTGGTGTTTCTTTACAAAGTGACATCGCCAACTACTGGCCCGGCATTAGTCATTTTCGTGGATCCGTGTGAACAGGGATCGTTTTGACAACATTGTCGTCTGTACGGGAAAAGGCAAAGGAAAAACTTATCAGTTTTTACTAAATTGTTGTCACGTAAACATACTCTAAGAAGCCACATTTTAAATCATCACCAAAATTATCACATATTTTTTATTACCAAACAATTTAAAATTTCAGTTCAACTTTACACACAAATGTTTTATGCTACAATTATAAGTTTGACTTGAAAATCAGAAAAAAAAAACCCATTTAAACAGTAGCCAGTGAATCAATTATTCTATCTTCGGCACATTTTAACATCCAAATCAACCCTTGACGTTCATCAGCGTTTGTGGCTGTTTGTTTTCAAGAGCTTTTGCCCATTGTCTCCATCTCCTAACCACTGAGAGCTAGAGAACTGTTCTCAGATCAGCATTAGTGCAACATCCTCCCCCATAACTCTCACTGGAGTCATTTGCTTTGCCATAGATTCACTGCATTCTCTCCCGGGAGAGCGAGACTTCGGAATATGCACGGCCCTATATCCCACAGGCTTCTACGTTCTCTGGAAAGAGAGTAAAAAAAAGAAAGGCAGTTGTTCTGTCTCATTAGTAATGTTTGTCAAACAGCTGGGAATGAGAGAGATAGCGAAAAGGAGGGGGGGAATGTGAACCCACATGCCCTTGTTTTAATCCCCAGAAGCAGCCCGACTTCCTCTCTTTGAATGGAAGCCTGGCTGTCTTTAGACAAAGTGCAAAAACTCTTCCTTCACACACAAGACAACGTTATTTCTGCCCTTTACTTTGATCTGGGACATGCATTGGTATGATGATAAAGAGTATACTCACAGCCGCTTCGGAAAAGGAGTGCAGGTTTGTCATCATTAGTCAGCTGAGAATCTGAAGTCGGACTAAGTTAAAATAGGGGATCATACGATGGAAAATGTCATGCCTCCAGACAGGAAGTGAGCACTGAAACGCTCCTCTGAAGGTGGACAGAATTGGTTCTATTATGCCTTTGTGGGAATCGTGTGTGCGTGAGACATGTTTTCTCACACACTCACTTCATTAGTGACTACTGGTTCCCAGCAGAGCCCCACATGTCTCAAATGTGTTTGTGTGTGTGAACGTTGCACGGAGCCGCCTCGAGGCTCTCCCCAGACAATCTGCTGTCTTGTCAGCTTTTGTATGTGACACATTTCCTTAGCTGTTTCCATCTGTTAAATCCCTGTCATAGGCCACTAAAAGACGTTCATGCCACAACATCCCATGAATTGTGATTATTAGCCCTGTGTATAATGGGCAAAAAAACCTGAAGCCATGATTATTACATGACTTTATCTCTCTCTCTCTCTCTCTCTCTCTCTCTCTCTCTCTCTCTCTCTCTCTCTCTCTCTCACACACACACACACACACACACACACACACACACACACACACACACTCACACTCACACTCACACTCACACTCACACTCACACTCAACACTCACACTCTCTCTCTCTCTCTCTCTCTCTCTCTCTCTCTCTCACACACACTCTTTTTGCACACTCTGCTTTGAAACAATCGTCATTGTAAAAGCGCTATATAAATAAAGTTGATTGATTGATTGATTGATTGACACACACTCTCTCTCTCTCTCTCTCTCTCTCTCTCTCACACACACACACACACACACACTCTCTCTCTCTCTCTCTCTCTCTCTCTCTCTCTCTCTCTCTATATATATATATATATATATATATATATATATATATAGTCAAACAGAAATGTTTTCAGACACCTTCAACATTTTCTCACAGTTTATTCGCCATAGTTTAGAAAATGGCAATAAAATATGACAAGAACTCAGAGTTAAACTATGTCAGACCAAATTCATCTTGATAATGTCAGATAACTTTGATAGAAAGGTATGTAATGGGTTACAATCAACCAATCAGCTGTCAGCTGTTACATTTAAGTTCACAATTAGATAATAGGCTACCAATTTAGGTCAACCAATGACCGAGCCATGCTTCATTTTGTTCAGTCTGTGGTGTAAAAGGTTGCATTAGCAATTAAAGAAAAAAAACATGAATCATTTTGGTTCCAAATTTCTTTTAATTTTACAGGTAGTCTACTGTATGAAGAAATGTTGGGTATAATATGTCACAGTTTATTTTATCTTGCTATCCTCACTTACATAAATGAACTATAGTGTCCTGCACCCACTAGTAAAAAATCTGGTGTCTGAATAATTTTTGGTTTGACTGTATATGGTATAAAGGAATAGTTTATCCAAAACTGAAATTTATCCCATATGTTACTCACCCTCAAGCCATTGTTGGTGCATATGACTTCCTTATTCCTGTCTCTTTCCAGCTTTGTAATGGCATTGAATAGCGCCTGAGTTTTGAAGTTTTTGAAGCTCCAAAAGTGCATCCATCCATCATAAAAGTAATCCATATGACTTGACTCTCTCGTGAATGTGCTTACGTCCGTTGCCGGAAGCCAGTGATTATAGTTTATAAAGTTTTAAATATGGATGTTTTTCTTACAAAAACCCATTCCTTCGCTTCAGAAGGTATTTATTAACCCCTGCATTCATATGTTTTTTTTTTATGATGGAGGGACGCACTTTTTGAAGCTCCAAAAACTCAGGTGCTATTCAATGCCATAACAAAGCTGGAAAGAGACAGGATATTATTTAACTCTTTCCGCCAGCATAAAAACAAAAAAACTTGCCAGCCAGCCACCACCAGCGTTTTTAACCATTTTCACAAAAGTTTCATGGCCAGAATATTTTGTTGAATATCTGAACATGCAACATATCAAAAAAAAGAAAGAATAACAATTTCATAAAAAAGCAATTCATTTTGAGCAATAAGCTGAGAAAATCATGTTTTTGTCAAAGACTACATCCGGATTCAGAACGATGACAGTCGCTCCAAAACACAAATGGAGTAGATCAATCCATCAACACCCCAAAGCTTCACAGCTGCTTAATGTTGGTGATCGAGTTATTTTACATATGCATGTTTCTGCTTCTTCTTTGCCTGTCTTTTGATTAGGAGATTCTGTACTCTTTCAGAACATGTGTCATGACGGAAATTCCGTCAATGGTGAGGAAGCTTTTTCTCACAGATGACACATTTTAAATCAATGGCAGGGAAAGATTTAATATAACTGATTGAGTAGATTATGGGATAATTTTCATTTTTCTCTGAAGTAGTTCTTTAAAGTCCCCCTGCTGTCAATAATTTGATCCCTTAAAACTCATCTTTGATCCCTTAAAACTATTTTTTTCCTGTGAAAAAAAAAATCTTCATGCCTTAAAATAGCTTGAAT
Source organism: Gobiocypris rarus (assembly GCA_023029165.1). Lineage (NCBI taxonomy): Eukaryota > Metazoa > Chordata > Actinopteri > Cypriniformes > Gobionidae > Gobiocypris > Gobiocypris rarus. The sequence goes on from CM040914.1 coordinate 40,561,339, forward strand.
GCAACTCTACAACCTTGCTTCATTTAGTATACGTGGAGTCATGAATATGCAAATTAGCCCCTCCCCCCCTCACTCGCACCAGCTCAGACACACACACGCTCAACTTTTCCTCAAGTTACTGCAGTAAATGCTGCACAGTGGTAACACTCTTTACACGTCGGACACATAATGGTAATTAATATGATTATCATTTTGCTTGACTACGTATCAAACAGCTAATATTGTGTTGCTAATGTTACACAAACCATGTTCCCCTTTGCCATCTCAGTCTGCCTTCTAAAAATCAGTATCCTTAGAAAAGCTTTGAACATCATACAGGTCCTTCTAAAAAAATTAGCATATTGTGATAAAAGTTCATTATTTTCCATAATGTAATGATAAAAATTAAACTTTCACATATTTTAGATTCATTGCACACCAACTGAAATATTTCAGGTCTTTTATTGTTTTAATACTGATGATTTTGGCATACAGCTCATGAAAACCCCAAATTCCTATCTCAAAAAATTAGCATATCATGAAAAGGTTCTCTAAACGAGTTATTAACCTAATCATCTGAATCAACTAATTAACTCTAAACACCTGCAAAAGATTCCTGAGGCTTTTAAAAACTCCCAGCCTGGTTCGTTACTCAAAATCGCAATCATGGGTAAGACTGCCGACCTGACTGCTGTCCAGAAGGCCATCATTGACACCCTCAAGCGAGAGGGTAAGACACAGAAAGAAATTTCTGAACGAATAGGCTGTTCCCAGAGTGCTGTATCAAGGCACCTCAGTGGGAAGTCTGTGGGAAGGAAAAAGTGTGGCAAAAAACGCTGCACAACGAAAAGAGGTGACCGGACCCTGAGGAAGATTGTGGAGAAGGACCGATTCCAGACCTTGTGGGACCTGCGGAAGCAGTGGACTGAGTCTGGAGTAGAAACATCCAGAGCCACCGTGCACAGGCGTGTGCAGGAAATGGGCTACAGGTGCCGATTCCCCAGGTCAAGCCACTTTTGAACCAGAAACAGCGGCAGAAGCACCTGACCTGGGCTAAAGAGAAGCAGCACTGGACTGTTGCTCAGTGGTCCAAAGTACTTTTTTCAAATTTTGCATGTCATTCGGAAATCAAGGTGCCAGAGCCTGAAGTCCAGTGTCAAGTACCCCCAGTCAGTGATGGTCTGGGGTGCCATGTCAGCTGCTGGTGTTGGTCCACTGTGAGGGCAGGGTCAATGCAGCTAGCTATCAGGAAATTTTGGAGCATTTCATGCTTTTATCTGCTGAAAAGCTTTATGGAGATGAAGATTTCGTTTTTCAGCACGACCTGGCACCTGCTCACAGTGCCAAAACCACTGGTAAATGGTTTACTGACCATGGTATTACTGTGCTCAATTGTCCTACCAACTCTTCTGACCTGAACCCATAGAGAATCTGTGGATATTGTGAAGAGAAAGTTGAGAGACGCAAGACCCAACACTCTGGATGAGCTTAAGGCCGCTATCGAAGCATCCTGGGCCTCCATAACACCTCAGCAGTGCCACAGGCTGATTGCCTCCATGCCACGCCGCATTGAAGCAGTCATTTCTGCAAAAGGATTCCCGACCAAGTATTGAGTGCATAACTGAACATAATTATTTGAAGGTTGACTTTTTTTGTATTAAAAACACTTTTCTTTTATTGGTCGGATGAAATATGCTAATTTTTTGAGATAGGAATTTTGGGTTTTCATGAGCTGTATGCCAAAATCATCAGTATTAAAATAATAAAAGACCTGAAATATTTCAGTTGGTGTGCAATGAATCTAAAATATATGAAAGTTTAATTGTTATCATTACATTATGGAAAATAATGAACTTTTATCACAATATGCTAATTTTTTGAGAAGGACGCGAACATCAGTGGAGAAAAGCATATAGTTATTCATAATATACATTGTATACATAATTCACCTGATATATTGCTAAATGTTCCCTGATTATTCAAATCAACAGAAAAATATACCGGCATGGCTTCTCTTGAGACTCGCCTGCTTCACAGCATAGTAATGTTATGCTAAATCCTGCCCACACGTTGATGTGATTTCTTACAAGGTAGTTTGTGACGCAAGAACTACCAGCGATTTCAAATCACGTTTTTGAGTCTGTCTTTGGTTCACTGCATTTTTAAGGGGAAGATACTCAGAAATGGTGTTGACTTATGAATTTGCACATGGTTTGTCTGAAAGCATATTAAAAACACCACCTATACATCATTAAAAAGTTGATTTTCACCACGGGACTTTAAGGTCATAGTTCACCTCAAAATGAAAATTCTCTCTTCATTTACTCACCTCATGTCATTCCAAACCCTTTTGACTTCCTTTTCTCAGTGGGGCAGAAAAGGAGAGGTTTTGAAGAATGTTCATGCTGATATTTTGTAAGCTGACAAAGTACCAGAAAAGTTGTCCATACAAAGTCTTTTTGAAGTTGTATAATAGTGTGGTGTTACAAATAGACTGGGTGTTAATACTCAAATACAGAATGTTGATTACCAACAACAATAAATAGACTTATCCCTTTCTGTAAAAAAAGGAAAGAGAGGGGCAACTTCCAGTGTAATTAAATTGGGCCAATTTGTGGAGGATTTTAAAGCAGACCCGTGAACCTTTGATTTTATTAAAACACTTGCCTTAATTCTTCTGTTAAAGTGTGTGTATTATTTGAGCTGTAAAGTTGTTCTCTTGGTTTTTTATGGTTGTTTAAGGATGTAGGCGTTACGTTGTCAAGACAATGAAGTTGTAAAGTTGCATATAAACTACTGTTAAAAGTTAGTTTTTGAAAGATGCCTATTCTGCTTTTATTTGATCAAAAATAAAAACAGGAATGTTGTGAAATATTGTTACAATTTAAAATAACTATTTTCTATTTGAAATATATTTTAAAATGCTATTTATTTCTGTGATGTCAATCATTACTCCAGTCTTCAGTGTCACACGATCCTTCAGAAATCATTCTAATGATTTACTGCTTATTATTATTAATGTTGAAAACAGTCATATTGCTTAATTGTTTTTGTTACGGTCACTTTTGATCAATTTAATGCATCCTTGATGAATCAAAAGTATTAATTTATAAAAAAAATAAAAACACCCTTTTGAATAGTACACAGAAATATATATATACAGCAGTCGCATTAACATGCATATTATTTACATCTTCTAGCTAAACGATTGAAACGAATGAACATTTACAGATTGACCAAATTCACATCCATTGTAAGTGCCTCAGTAACCCAGATATTTGGTTTTTGGTTTCTGAACTATGCCTTTAAACTAGCCCCCCACCCCCTCCATATCCCACACACATCCTATACCAGCACTCACATACGTTGAAGTTCTGATGAATGACTCCTGCTGCATCCTGCCTGTCTTTAATTTCCACGTTTTCATTTCCCCTCCTCTTTGCTTGTTCCTTGTCCAACATGACATCTTGGAGCACTAAAGCTCATTGCTCCTTTCTGTAGAGTTACTGTCTCCCTGCCGCCAAATGCGAAGCAAATGCTATTGCTTTCAGTGCAGCTTGATTACATCATTGAGAACAAATGATGCCAGAGCTGCTGGTGACAACATGTGTGGGCAGGAAGCGAAGGCCATGCCACAGTAGAGCAACCTTCATGGGAAATGGCTTTCTCTCTCACGGTAACTAATGATGGCGTCACCCATAAGGAGAAATTATCCTGCCAAGGGGTTTCCTGGGATACTTTATCAGAATTGTATCATATTTTCCAGTGCATTTGATACATTCTAATGGTTTTCTGTAGTTCAACAGCTGAAGCTTGAATTATGTGAACTAATGATGTGTTTGTTTATGATGTTTTGTTTAGCTCTTTATTGCCTGGGACACTGGGTCTGGCTGCCTCAAAGGGCTCTATGATGAAGGATGAGATTGTTGAGAGGGTTTGAAAGGCCACGTAGGTGTAATGGAGCTGAAAAATAGCAGTAAAATGTTCCTTCTCTGACAGTTTTGTCTACACACCACCAGTTACAACATTCAGTAGACTAGACGCATAAGATCTTGCGGAGGCAGCTGACTATTCGCTCCGGTTTAAGTGTCTGACTTCCAATGGTAATCATCAGAATTCAGTGGATGATATTTGACTCTTTTCAGATTATCGGTTTGTTACAGTTCCTAAATTTACCAACATCCTTGTTAGTGGACAATAAATCTTTTCTGCTTTTCACCCAAAAATGCCACCCATTATTTACTCACCCTCAAGCCATCCTAGGTGTAAATGACTTTCCTCTTTCAGCCAAACACAATTATATAAAAAAATATCCTTTTCCTTCCAAGCTTAATAATGGAAAAAATGGTACCTTTGATTTTGAAGCCCAAAAAAAGCACATCCCTCCATCATAAAAAAAATCCATACAACTATACTATAAGAACTGGCTTCCGGTAACGGCCATACGTGAAGCTCCTCCGACATTACTCTTTAAAAAATTCTCGTTTTAGACTTCTAATTCGTGACCGGTGTTTTGTTTCGGCCTATCCTCTGCGCCTCTGCGTCTATCAATACGTCATGCGTCAGGTCAGAGGTCACTCTTCCAGACCAAAAATGTGTATCGTGACCACACATTTACAATTTGTTCCCATGTCAACACGTTTAAACATGTTATTTATTTATTTATTTATTTATTTATTTATTTGTCTGCATGTCATGTGCAGGGCTCCGTACATACCATTTTAAAACAGGGTCACAAAACAATCCCTTCTGATCAGACTGAAACAATCAAGAATTGTTTAAAGATAAAGTTCAGTCTTTCCAAATATCGTATTGTTCTGGAGGGGCAGAGTGGAAGGTGCTACACCCAACACAATGTGTTGATGCACAATTGTGCGTTTTCCTTTTTAGATTGTTAGTTCTGGTGTTTAGAAAAAACATAATCTGTCATATGTTTTCCTTTTAGGTGGGTTTCTAAACACCTAATAGGTATTGTTTATGTGTTAAAGTGGGCGGTCGTATGCTAATGTTGTAGCTAATTTTTCAGTTGTCTCAGGGTGCTCCGGATTGCCAAAGGTGGTGACGCTGAAAGGTTGATGTGTATGCTGAATTGACACTTTTTCATCTGCAATTCTTCAGGAAACATGGTCAACTCCAGTTCTACTTCCTGTACAGCATCCCTTTCCGGAAGCTGGAATGTGCTTTGTACATTGGTATCGGGGTGTAAGGGGTGAAGTGGGGTGACCAGTGGCACTAGCAAACTGGAAATGACCATAACAAAATGCAAAGGAAGTAGTGAGAGAATGAGTGTCAAATGAGTTAATGTTCTTTGGATCATTGTTGATCACAATGCTCAGTGAGGAGGTTCAGAAAGCTACCTTTCATCTTTTGCTCTCTCTGCCTTCATCTACATATTGTTTAATTAATGATTTACAAGATTATCTCTTCCTGGGGGAAATTCCCTCTCCAGAATCCCATTACCAGTGGACCCGACTGCAGTTACGCACAGTAAACGCTCACCCCTTGAGAGCTATTGCCAAAGTTGCTGTGATAGGAATGCATTTAGAGTACTTGTTAGCCTTTGAGTTTGTGGGTCTTAGTTTGAGTCAGTGTTGTTGTTTGGGACAATGTAAGTTACAGCTATATAGTTATATAGGTTTTGAATTCAAGAATGCTTATAAATATGCATCTGATGTGACAGGTTTCAAAAATTATTTTTTAGGAAACTTGTAGTATAGGCTACAGGAAAAATATAGCATACAGAAGCGTTAAATTTAGAGACAATTATCTGGAACTTTTCACAGAATGATGACACTGCAAAAAAAAAAAAAAACTCCTTTTCTTTTTTTTGCTTAAAACAAGAAAATTATCTGCCAATGGGGTAAGAAAAATAATCTTGTATCCATTTCAATTAGTGGACTGGAAACAAGACAAAAATAATAAGTATGAAAAGCATTTTTTTTTTTTTATATTTTTTTACAGTTTGGCTGTCAATCTAATACATTTTGTTTGTGTAAATATTTTTGAGTAAACATGAAAATACAATAACATGAAACAGCATTCCTAAGCACCCCTAAGCACACGTTAATTTCGCGCCTGGACAAAAGCCTTAAAGATTTTAAACTACTTGCTCAACATCACAAATTTGCAATACAAAATAAAATGCTTTTCTTACTTTGTATTTTTGTCTTGTTTCCAGTACAAATATCTAAAAATACTTAAATCAAGATACATTTACAAGATGAGTAAAATGACAAGATATTATGTCTTGTTTTCTGGGGAAATAAATCTAAATTATAGGTGCTGTATGTAAGTTTTTGACTTTACTAAAGTGTAACTTTACTTTGAAATGTGCGTTCCGTGTTGGAATGTCTGTTTTTGTTTTGGTCTGTGCGATACTTCACGTTGCCAGTTTATTAAATAGTATTTCGACACCACAGGTTGCCAGTTGACGGAAAACATGGCGTATTCATAGTTTTCACGTGACGTCACACCATTATAAGAATGTCCACCTGGAGGGCAAAACAAGGCTTTTTTTTTTTGCTCGTCAGTCATTTTTACCAGGTTTGTAAGACAGTGATATTGTGACAGTGATATTAAACAACTTCAATATACACCTTATTGATTTCATACTTTTTACAGGCAAGCAAATTAGTGCAGAATATTAATGCAACACAAGGTTTCTCGTTAAGTGTTTTTCCCATTTTAATATCACTGTTATAGTACATTAAGGCACTTTAAGGGTGGTTTGCACTAATGATTCTTTAGCCTGGTGTCGGTTCATCCCGATCAGCCCTTTAATTCGAACGTCTTATGGCCTACATTGTTCTGTGTTTAAAATGAAGTGGTGCAACACAACTCGATTTAAAATCAAACCCAGATCAACAAATCCTTGACTAGCATTAAACTTTGTTTAATTTAATCATTATTGGTGCAACTCACCAACAATAAAAGTGCTTTTCACGTTAAGCGTTTTAAAAACATCCCGTTGTTTTTAGTGATTGAAATACTTATTTTTTTAAAATCTTTTTAAGATGTAAAATTGACAGGCTGTGCTGCAGTTCTTTGGCTGTTTTGCCCTCCAGGGCTCCGCGACAGTCACGTGACTGAAAACTATGAATTGCTGCCATGGAAGCCAGCGAACAAACCAGGTCAGATATTGCAGATTCTACCTGAACTAAAAAAGCACATTAAAACGCGGCTAAATCAACTCCTCAATAGTGTGTAAGTCTCCTCGCCTGACATTGTCAATTGCTCTCGTTCCTGTTGCGCGTCCTCAAACTGCCAACCCGCATGAGCGTGAAGTCTGAGGAGGAGGGGGCAGGACAAACAATATTTCGAATTTGGACTGCAGTACCCATTTCCACCACTAGCTGTCATTCTTACATACAGCACCTCTAAATTAGCCTGACGTCGTCATACTCAATTCTAGACAAAATATGACTCTGATACTGCTCCATTAGGCTTTGATTATTAGGGCGTTTCAACCGAACCAGGAAAGACCTCAATTGGATGGACCTACAACCAATCAGTGCAACGGAGTAAATGACGTATGTTAAGCGATGCATAGTAGTGGGAAGTTTGGATCATTTTACAGACTCGGATCTTTAAATCTCGTTTAGCCAAAATGAACAAATCTTTTTTCAAGTCATTTCATTAAAATAAAATGTATAACATATACTTTATTATAATATAATTAAAATGTCACATGTTAAATTCCCCAACAGATCTAGTACTTATGCAAACGTTGATCACATTTGGAATAAACAATAAATTATAAGCTAATGCAGCCAAGGCCAAATTTTGAGAAATGATTCATTAATTGCTTAGTTGGGTCTTCAAGCTATGCAGTCTGTTAGTTCACCTCACCTCCGAATCCGAGTCTTTCTTTCTTTTGTCACTTCACATTTAATCATGTCTGTTCCCTGGAAAGATAAGTAACGTTACACCTCTCCTGTCTTTGGGTTCGAGTCGTTAGTTCCATTATCAGTGTATGACCCGGACTGTGACATCCCTATAAGCAATGCGTGCAGTCCCGAAAAACAGAATTGATTAGTTCAGCTCTTGAGTCTTCGGGTTCGAGTCATTTGTTCCCCAACTCACAGCCCATAGGCTGAATGCAGAAGATCATGTACAGAACCAATGGCCTGTAGCGCAAGCACGGTCAACACAAAATGAACAAATCGCTCTCTGGGACAACTCGTTGTTCCCGAGTCATATTTAAGACTGTAGTTCAAAAAGAACAAATCACTAACGCATAACTTAGTTGTCAATAGAACTCAACTGCACGCATGCTTATAGAAGTAGAAGAAGATGAGTGTAAACAATCTTTGCAGATGTTGTAAAAAATAGTTTAAGGATACACATATTGGTATATTTAAGGTATTTAAGGTATTTACTGACACAATCATAATTTTTCAGAGAAATAGCAAAGGTGAATGCATATACGGACAAGTTCTCCGTTTAGGATTAGAATGAATTCAACCCGAGCGCTCTTTGGTGACGGGAATGATTACCACGTTATTGCGTTATCTGTCCATCATCGTATAAAGCCCGCCCTGACAATTTTATTGGTCCGAACAGTTTCTCCACAACGGATCAAGTCCAGACAGAATTTCCCGTCCTCTAATGTTTTGGGCGGGGCTAAATTCGGCTGGCATCCAGGCTACCTCTAAATGAGTTTTTGCTTAAAATAAACTAAATTATTTGCCAATGGGGTAAGAAAAATAATCTTAATTCAAGCAGAGACAAGATTATTTTTCTTACCCCATTGGCAGATAATTTGTCTTGTTTTAAGCAAAAACTCTCTTCAACCATCTGAACGAAATGACATTTTGTGGCTATGAATGCACTACGGTTGGAAATATGGTAGATGCATAGTCTTTTATGTGTCTCCTGAAATAGTCTCTTTAGGCGGGGTTGACTTCAGTGGTGAGGCCTGTACTTTTAAGCCCCACCAAGACTTGAAGCTTAAACATTCCTCATCCTTTTCTTTAAGACAAATCTGAAGACAAGACGACAGCAAGTTCAGTAAGTTTCTCTGGCTTTACTTTTCGCTGTCTATTCGAAAAGCTTCAGACATTTGTTATTTAGAAATATGTTCTTCGTTTGGCTATGCTAAAGTCTGCTGATGTTCATTCAGTGCATGATTATAAGGAAAGCTTCGGTTTTTGATGAAATTCAGAGTTTTGTCTTCCAAGATACTTCCTGTTCCTGTGATCAGAGTGCTTGGGCAGACGTTTATTTATTTATGAGCAGTATAAAATGTGTACGGCCAAACCTTTGAAAGTTGAGCTGAAGTTTTTAATCAGTGGATGATGTGCTTTGTTTGCTGCCATACTTTGAAGATTATTGTTGATTCTGCAGGTACTGAATTGCTTTTGTGTGGCATCTCTGCATCTCATTGGAATCAGAATGAGGGTTTTTATCTCAGATGTTGAGACAGAATGTAAACTAAATGGATGATCTTTTGCTCATATACATATTTTCTTTGTGGCCTCCAGGAATCCAGCTGCTTTTTCTTAATCTTGTTCTCTGACTGTCACCGGATAATTATTTAGGAGAAGAAGGTCTCCATTGTGTTACGTCTGTTCCTTTCTGTCTAAGAGTTTTCAAGAACTCTTGAAATCAGAACCCTTTGTTGCATTCTTTTCTACAACATCAATGGATATAATCAAATCCAGTGTTTGAGAATAGATTTTATAGGCTAAAGGCTCTTTTTAGCACAGTTTTTAAAATGCTTCTATTATGCTTTTTCTTTCATGCTGTGACAGCAGAACTTTTTTTTTTTTTTTTCATGTGGAAAAAACAAACCTTTAGTTAAAAAAACCTTTACTTTAGCTATCACTGTAATAATTATCTACTGCAATGTCATCATATCCGATTATACTTTTGAATTATTGAAGTGAATATTGCCTACATTAATGCATTTACTGTCGCTATTACAGAATATTATGAATTTCGACAAATTTTGTAGCTTATAGAAGCAAACAAATTTAAAGCATATGAGCACTGCCTAAGCAAGGCAAACTGCACCTTATCTTGACGTTATACAGCGCATTTTGTGAATCAGAGGCTCTTCTTTGATGTCCTGCAAACCTAATGTCCTCCATTACTTACACTGAATTTGATGATCAGTAGGCCTAAAAGTAATTTTAACAGAAGGCTAATTTTTTTAATTTTGTAACATTTTGGACAAATTTCCCAAACCACCCACACGCACACACAAACAATCTATTGTTCTGCATGAATCACCTAGGCCGTGTGACATATTTTAGCTTCAAAAGTAAGAAATTCACCAAAAGACGACAACTTTGGGGCAATATTCATTTTGTACCTACAATATTCTAAGATTAGAGTAAACTTTATAGTTACCTAAACAATGTATAAAATATTGAATGTCAATAAAACACGTCATCAAATTATATTTGAAAGGATTATTGCCACTCCCATAGACATCAGTGTATATTTTACAAACTATAAATGTTTTTTGCTAGTACTTATCTGTATTTAAATTTCAAGAAACATAAAATATAAAACAACATTATATGGTCGAAAACACGGTACAGTTGTGATATATGTTGAGCACTGAGCATGTCCGTTTCTGGCTCAGCGCCAGCAGGAATTTAGCAGGTGATCATGTGATGCACTGAACAGTTTAATCACACCGGTGTGATCGTATGCTTTAAAGGGTTCATTTTAATAGATTTTTTTTGTCTTTTGGAAGCTACATTAAAATCAATTTGGCTTAAAAATTGGTTTGAATGGGCATGACACCGCTCTGGATATAGAGAATAACTCCCTCTGGAGTGAATTTTGCTGCGTCCCAATTCACCTATACTTACATTAGGACCATGCCTTAAATTATGTACTGTTTTTGTGAAAAAAAGTACATACATTTGAGTGTGTAGCAGAATAGTAGGCAAGCTTTGGGACATACTACTTTGTCATAATTGCACAGCTCTGTCGCTTAGCTACGTGTCCTGTCAATCATCTTATCACAGTTAAAGTCATCCACATTCAATTTAATTTAACTTCCTACCATTTCAGAAAGAAATTAAGTAGCACGTTGATCTGCCAGTCGTGGGTCTTTCAAGCAGAAAACTTTCTTCATGTGTTTGCAATTTGCATAATGAGGCATTTAAAAGTGAATGACCAAAAGTATCATTACAAAATTTCACAATGCTGTTGCAGATTAAATATAATGTGGATAACATTGTGTAAAAATCATCAGGTCAGATACTGATAATTAATCAACTTCTGTTATGTTGGTAGTTTTTTTAAACATTTTTAATCCGTGTTTCTAGTTCTAATCGAATCCTCGTCCAACTCGCAATGGGTTGTGGGCAATATTAGCAATTATAGTGTGTATGGATCTGCACTTCTAACCGGAAAAAATAGACCATCCGGGTATGTGGAATATTAATTTCAACATACTACGATTTGGGACACACTAATTCTATTAATTCTAATTTCGAATACTTTTTAGAACGGATATAGTATGCGAACTGAGTCTCAGCATGTGCGCTTTGTAACTTTGCAGGCCTTTTTCCTGCTCAAACAGCAACATTAAACACTAAAGAAAGTTGAACATGTAAAAACACACATGGTCCTCTTTAATGTTTTGAAGATTTTTTTGATTTACGATGACAGTATCAAATAATTATTATCATTATTAATATTGCTGAATTTTATTTTTGAACTTTTAGTATTTATTATATGTTTTTTTATTATTATTGTAGTAATAAATTAGTTTAGTAGCCTGAATGTCAGAAAGTCCTTCATGTAACAGAAAAGTGACGCGGTGTGACTGGAGCTTGGAGCTGTTTTTCCTCCATGGTGTGTGGATGAACTGGTGTCTGTAGTTATAGTGTGCAAATTTAGGCCATATTTTTACATTTTCTGTGGAAAATATTATTGGTGCTTGTCTGTTTAAATCCTCCTGCCACAATCCTACCTTGTAGTCGGTTGCTGTGGTGTTACTAAGCAGTTGCTAGGGTGTTTTGGGTGGTTGCCTAATGGCAGGTCATAAACTTAAATGCAGATACACACCTGGGACAGATTCAGTGCAATGGACAGGATAGCTGTTTTATTGGCATTGTTTGGTCAAAGACCTTCAGACATTGTTCAATTTAGAAAATGCGAAGGTCAAAAAGATTGTGAACATAGTTTTATATAGAAATGTTATTCGTAGTGGATGTCCTGTTGGCTTAGTCGGTTCTGTTGCTATTTTGGGATGCGATTGCTATTGCTCTCTGGGACAGTGAAGTTTGCATATTTTGGGCGTGGGCTTTCAGAAGTCTTGTTTTCCACTGTGGTTGCCATGAGGATGGTGCCATCAGCCAATGAAGACAGAGATTTGATGAGTTTGCATCTTACACATGCACACAGACATGATTGAGGCTGTTCTCTGCGGTGAAATTACAAATTACAGTTGAGCAAGGAAGGGCAGAATCAGCAACCATACATGCCAGTCCGGTCAGAGGTCTTTAAATAACTCAAACACCCGGACGCACACACACACACACACGCACACACAAAGTGTCTTTTTAGCACATGCTTTCAAAGAAAAGCTCTCATGCACTCTCTCTCACACATTCACACACTTTTCCAGGCACGCGGTGTGTGATAAGCATGTATCTGTTTGGATAGCTGCACACACACACACACTGTGGGAAACAGTGTGAGGCGGTTTAGTCAAGGCCGATTCCCAGCATTCAACTAACAGAGGAGGCACTTTAACCTGGCACAATGAAGATACTCACAAGTGAGCCATCTGTCTCACAGCCTCCTCTATCTGTCCTCCTCTCTTCGCCACAAACATCTGCACGTTTCATATGATAGCAGTCATATTTCATTACTCACAGAAAAGCTGATGTCGCTTCCCACTTTATGGTCGATGACGTAATCTTTGATACATGGCTGTCTATGTTTGCTTGTCTAATAATTGAGCCCAGACTCAATTGCACTAAACATACTGTGAAATACAAAAAACATTTGCGGTGTCGGCTACCCTTTTAAATGACTTTCTATTGCAACAGATGTCAAAGTGCTTCGCTATCCATGTGCTCAGTCCTCTGGGCTTACTACTAGTTTGAGTGTTTCATAACTTTAAGAACAATCTCTTCCTTTTTACCACAGTCACCATAGTTACTGCAGCTGCAGTTTTTATTTTACAGCAATTATTTCCTTGCAAAACTTGACTCCATGATCCTATGGTTGTTAGGGTGTTGCTATGTGGCTACTAGGGTGTAACTAAGGTTTTGCTAGGTACAAGACACGATGCTAGGGTTCTTAGTGTGTTGCTAAGTCGCCGCTGAGTGATTGCTAGTGCTTTAACATTATGTGTTTATTGTTTAACATCTTGTTATGTGGTTACTTGCGATGCATCCAAAATCGCATACTGTCTGAGTAGGGGCACTACATTTGAATGTACTTTGTTACTGTTAAAAAAGTATGTTCTATATAGCAATGGCGAGCTGTGACTTTTTTTACCGGGTATGCTTGGTGTGTTATGTGAAAAATGCACCTGGTGCAGATACGTTGGATGGGTTTCGCGTTCATTCAAGACAGTGCTAGCTGCGTAGTTGCTTACTCTCATGACACATAGCAACACAGCTAAAGTTCCTAATATGTTCCTAAGTAGTTTCCTAATATGTTTAACCTTTTATTGAAAGTAGCCTACATAGCCTTCACAAGCACGTGTAAATGCTGCTGAGTTGTGTTTGAATTAAGTATGGCGCGACGTGCGAAAGGGACAAAATTCTAACTAATTTTGGAACTAATGTTACAGAAACTACATGCTTCACCTTTAAATGGTACGGCGCATTGGCTGAGGACACATCTAAATCAGAGACAACAAAAAAGAAACACCATGTCAGGCGTCAATTTAAAATATACAGAGTGTCTATTTACACCAAGTGCAAATAGGGGACCCTGTTGACAAGTACTGTTTGCACTTGCTCCACCTAACAATGCCGGTTTGGGTTAAACAGGACTCCAAAAATAACGGGGTATTTCAACTTTTTCAATGGCATAGTCAGTAAAGCATTAGGTAAGGCATAAAGTAAGGTATCCTGCACATGAAATCCCAAATTTACCAGCAAACCAATGAGAACAAAGGACAGTGATGATGATACATAACAACAGAGACGCCAAAGCTTTATTGTACACTTCAAACAAGGGATGGCGAATGGCTTGGCTATGCACTGCATTCACAGCTTATATGGACCGCATGCCCCTGCTATATATTACGAATATGTGTGCTATGAATGACGTATTAAATCCACCATGTTTTCATTGTCATATGACCTACCAGTTCCAGTTGCGTCACTTCACTGTGCCATTCATAAATCCTCATACTATTCTTTTGGTGTACGTTTTCGCATACTGTATAGTAGAAAAGTATTTGATTTTGATAGAAGCATGGGTGTTTTGCTGGGTGATTTGCTAGTTCTTAGCTTGGTGCAAAACACAGAGCCACAATGTTAACTTTGTTAGCATGTTGCTATGTATTTGTTGGATGTTTTACTTGGTGAATGCTTTGCTAGGTGCCACAATGGTAGGGTTGCTATCATGTTTGTTACATGTTTGTTTCTAGTGTTTTGAACATATAATTGTGCCAGTTATTTTTTAATGTTATCGTTATCGGCCCGCTAAGAAAATTTGGTAGATATATTAAAGCCGATAAATAATGCTATTTTTTCCTTCAGTTGAGACACTTTAGATGCATACTGTTCGCTATGATGGTTTTGAATTGCTTGAAATATGATTGGAATCAATTCAAAAAAGGGAAATAAAGTTAAGTGAACAGCATTCTAATTGTGTGTTTGGGACATGGCTTTTAATGGTGAGACTTTTGTTTTTGTTATCAGGCTATTTCTAAAAAAACTTTGATTTATCGGCCAATATATCGGATTTCGGCTTCCAAATATAAAGAATTATTGGTTATTGTATCGGCCAAAATTGGCATACCGGCACATCACTATTTTTTTATTTTGCATTATTTTGTATTTATATGAAGTACAACAATTCCCAATGGCAGTAAAAATCTTGGCTATTCTGAGTAATTGCTATGTACAAAACTCAGTTGTGTTGTTAGTGTGTTTTGCTAAGGTGTTCTGGGTGGTTACTAAGTAGTTACATACTGGCCTCTGTCAATGATTGGGTCACATGATTGGGATTTGTTCCTATTTTATTATCTGTCCAGTGGAAATCGGATTCTTTAGAAAAGCAACACCTTCTATCAACAAACCCCAGAAGTTTCTGAGCATATATAAGCAGGTGTAATGCTTGCCTGAGCAGATATCACTAATAACTGTAGTAACTGGCACTTGGTTGGTACCATGGTCAAAAGACATTCAATACTATGCAATGCTGAGCAAAAATGGGGCAATGCCTACCGATGTATTTTCTCTTTCTTTAACATTTAGGGTCAAAAGAAGCCATTTTATACACATACACATTAGATTCAACAACACACATACTATTGGCCAGATTTACTAAACAGGGAAAATTAGTGTGACCAACGCAATCTACTAAGAGCAGCGCCAAATTAGCGTCTGGTTTAAGACGTGCTTTTTTGGGTGGTAAATAATGGGGCAAATACCAGTAAATTGATGAGCACAAACCTTAGTATATCACCTTGCATGATTCATTTAAATACTCTCCTCCCATAAATTTTGCGTCTGAAAGGGAAACTCCTACAAATGCATATGCAATAAGGTCAGCCACAAAAATAACCCTGTCCACGCCTATTCAGTGCAAATTTTTCCACTGCATGTGTTTAGTAAATCCTGACAGTAGTTTATTAACGCAAGCTGTTAGTAAATATGGTCCTTTGTGTCTTCTTCATACAGTATGTTGGTCAGTTGACAGGAGATCACAGCAAAATTACAAATCTGTTAGATCCCAAGTGTCACAAATATAGCTTTCCAGATGCTCCCCCAGGATCAGCTCAGACATGCTGCTCACAGTGGAGAAGACCTTGAACGGGCTTGACGTTACTGTGTTTAGACCCCGGAGACAAGATGTCAACACACTCTTCTGCAGCCCACAATTTATTCAAAGCTAGAGAGCTGTGGTTGGAATATTATGCTGAAATGAGCCTGTAATATTACACACTTACTAGACGTACACTGTGTTCAGTGTGTCACGAAAGACGGATCTCATATGTCCTGTGTTTAAAGGACAGAGGAAGCTTTCCTATCCTTTGCTGATTTGGGTGCAGAGCAGAGGCACCCTGCAATTATCCCGTCGGTCCAGGGGGAAATTCCTGCGAACAGGAGTTCCCCTCATCCCCTCAGTTTCCTCCGAATGCTCAGTTCTGCATGATGTCATTTTGTCTGTTGGTGGCCTTGTGAAGGAGGAACTACACTTCTGATCTTCACTTCTCTTGCAGGACAATAGAGCTGGATTTGTTAGGGATTGTATATGTGCAGTAAATACTGTGTCTCTGACTATAGAGGTGTTTCCACTGAAAACTCAGTGCTGTAATGTCATTATATACATCTCACTCTTTGAGTTTTGCCCAAGGAATGGCGGGTTAGAATGTTGCAATTAAACAAAACAACAAAAATAATGATAATAATTAATTCCAAATTTTCTTCATATTTATTGGAAATAAATGCCTTTCCAATCTGATATGCAATGGGAAAAGGGAGAAGGAGGAATTTGGCAAAAGGTGGATTCAAACTCTGGTTGATCGTGTCAAAAGTATCTGCAACTCGCATTACTCCCTTCGCCACAGCTGCTGACATGTCGCAAGAGTTCTTTGTCTTAGTCTGACTCAACCAGTCACTGATGGCCAGAGTTAGTGTAAATAGCCTCTGCCAAGGTGGGTTATTTGCATGTATTTGCACTTAGCATGTTTTAATGGGAGAGGTTTCACTACACTTAACAAACTGCTTTTTGTGGGCTTATCATTTAATGAATTGACAACCTATCGGCTAATCTTCAACATGTTTGCTCTTAAATATTAATTCTGTATATATCTAGTTTGCACCGAAAATAACGTGCCATTATCATTATTGTTGTGGTGGGGACTTCCCTATTCGCATATAATTAAAATAGTTATTACAGTTTTAGGCAAAAACAAAACAAAACTTAGCATTTATGACATATATTTAGCAACAGAAATTCAAACCTATGCTGTGTGCTGAGATAAATATGCTCGTTGAATGTGCATAGCCTACACATGCTGGTATTTTGACCAGCTGAGAACGTATAGAGCTTATAAAATGTGTAAAATAGTCAAAACACTGGCAGGAATTCCTCTGTCACACACACAAGCGAAGATCTGCTGTGAGGAGATGCGGTTCTGATGCCTTTACTGAACTGTGATGGGCAAAATCAAAATACATTTTTAGGATCGCATCTTGTGACATCATGTCCTGTTTTTGGTTTGTTTACATGTCTTTGGTCCATGTTGGTTCTTATTTAATTCGAACCCCACCAGAGTTTGTTTGGAAGCGTTCTTGGTCCGCTTGTTTGGTGCGCACCAGGGTTCAGATGGCAGCGTTCATCACACTTATTCAAATGAACCGCACTAACAGAGCAATCGTACCAGGGTTCGTTTTAATCGAACCGAAAATGCCAACTGTGATCACACCTTAAGAGTTATCAATATGGTCTGGCGTGAATGCATAACTAAACTGTATATTAAACTGCGGATAATCTAATCGTCTTGTCTTTTTCTCTTTTCAGGTGTATCTCATCAATGTCACATACTCTGACTCCACATCCCACATCATCTACAGAAGATACAGTAAATTCTTTGACCTTCAGGTAGGCTTACTTAAGTTTAACAGTTGAGATTTCTCTCTCGCCGTCTAACTTCTTCTACTTTTATATAATTTTTTCAGGTTTCACCTCAGCGCTGAGTTTAATTTGTTTTTTATGTTGAAAAATTATAGAAAAATTAATAATGAGGAGAAGAAAGAATGTGAAATAAGTCGAATGCTGTTTAATGTAGCATGCGTTCTAGGCCTCAGCCAAGGGGTTACTCTGAATGACATTTATGGGTGTATTTTACAAATTAAAGTCTAACTCTGCAACAGAGCTCTAAGGACACCGCCGCCAATAACACTATTTGCTTTGGAAGCAGAATGGAGGGAAGGCAGCGTTCACACCCAACCCTTCAGGTGCAGCAGGCCCCTCTGTAAAGTCTGGGAAGAAAGATCATGTGTGTGAGGACGTGTATAGGGTTAGGATGACTGTGCACATTTAGTTGCAGTGTAAGCATGTTTCTGTGAACATGTCTGTACAATTGGTACAGTATATGTTTTTTTTTATCTAAAGTGCTTAAAAAGTACATTATCGGCATGTTTTTAGAGATGTACAATGGGATTTTTTAAAATATCTATCGTTTTAAAAGTTTAGAAAGAATAGAAGGTCCAAAAGAATAGCATTTATTTGAAATATAAATATTGTTTAACTATCTTTACTTTCACTTTTGATCAATAGAATGTGTCCTTTGCTGAATACAAGTATTAAAGAATGTACTGAACTCATAATTTTGAACAGTAATGTACATCATGGTAATATCATTTTGTTATGCACTATAGTTTTTTACTTAAACCATTGGGTGTGATGCCACTTTATTTGCAGGGTTCCACGACCTGGATTTATCAGGTCATTTTAAAATTGTGTTGTCCAGAAAACGGATTTTTTTAGCTTAAAATTCCTTTTTGTGGTTACAATCCCTACAAAAATACTGTGTATACCATGGTATGTAAAAATGGTTATGGTTTGGTACTATGATGTACATCAACATAACATCTGATACCATCATTGTACACATGGTACACAGTACATTTCATTTTTTGTTAGGAACAGGGTTTTTTTCTTTTTTTTTGTGTGTGTGTGTAATATGTTTTTTGTAGTTGTATGTGTAGGGACTAGGAAGTTCTGGGATCCCCCTGGGCTCTTCTACATATCTACAGTCTGTTGAGGTTATTAGTGGTTAGTGTTATGTCTCAAAGACTCCAGTGTTTTACACAGGAGCCAATGGTGGCCATGTTGTGTACAGGGCAGAGGGATGAAGTCAAAGCCTCCATTGATAAGCTGAGAGGACGACTAACTCAGTCGTCAAATGACTTCCCTCCTCTTGAGTTCCTGCCTCTCCATATGGGATAGATGACAGGAACAATAACAAACATTAGGAAGAGGGATGTGCCTTTTACGAGGTGTCAGCAGATGTTTCAGATCATTCTAAGAATGTATAAATAATGCACCCGGCTGTGCTTCATGGCTTTAGTAGTTTTGTAGTTTAAGGGCATTTGGATAGTAAACTACTGTTCAAAAGTTTTGGGTCAGTAAGATTTTTAAAGAAATGCATTAAATTAATAAAACGTGACAGTACAGACATTTATAATGTTACAACGGATTTATATTTAAAATAAATGCTGCTCTTTTGACCAGTGTATTCTTCAAAGAATGCTAATAATGTATCACATTAACCATTTAAATAATAAGCAATGTTTCTTGAGCAGCAAATCATCATATTAGAATGATTTCTGAAGAAGCATGTGACACTGAAGACTCGAGTAATGATGCTGAAAACTCAACTTTATCATCACAGGAATAAATTATATTTTAAAATATATTCAAATAGAAGAATAAAGAGTCTGAAAAAATCTTTAAGAGAGCTTATTTTCCCAATATACATGTGGAATATTACAGGTTTACATCCATAATGTACAACCCCAAATCAGAAAAAGTTGGGACAGTATGGAAAACGAAAAAAAAAAAAAAAGACGTGATATCTAAATTTACTTTGACTTGTGTTTCATTTCAGACAATATGAAAAAAAAATAATCATGTTTTTTCTGGTCAACTTCATGTCATTTGTAAATATGCATCCTTTCCTGTCATTCAGACCTGCAAAAAAAGTTGGGACATTTCAAAAAAAGTTGGGACAGTAAAGCATTTACCACTTTGTAATGTTGCCATTCCTTTTCACAACACTTAAAAGACGTTTAAGGACTGAAGACACCAAGTGATGAATTGTTTCAGGTGTAATTTTGTCCCATTCTTCCTGCTAACAAGTCTTAAACTACACTGTGTAACTTTTTTAGTTTATTCTTAGCTAAAAACAATTAGTTCTTTCAAAAATAGATGTGCTCATTAATGTATATTTACTTCTTTCAAGTAATAAAGTATTCTCGTAAGTTTATAATATGCCATTGAAAATACATACGGGTGAGGGGTTCGAATGCGTGTCGCCATGTTGCCCCTCCATCTTAAAAGTACATGAACCAAAGATACCCGTAAATTCAAGCTTCGCCTTTCGCGTTTTAACACTCGATGGCACCGTGTCGAATGTGAAGAGGGGGATTGCTTGAGACTGATATAGCCTACAATGTAAACTTTGCCTTACGCTAGTGATGTCGTACAATATACAGAATAACGATAGCACCGATAAAAGTCACTTTACTAAGATTAGCTTGCATTCGTCTGGGAACCCGATAGCTGATGTTAGCAATGAAATGGTAAAAAATAACGAAAACGTAAAACTATTATTCATTTTACATAGATGTCATAACCTACATGTTAACTGACAAATTAAATAACTGCAAATTATAATAGTTTTCTAAAATAACCTCATCACCTGAAGGAACACTCATGGACGAGGTCGAACTGGAAGCCATGTAAATCAGCCACCGTAGGAGTTAAAACGAAATTGGAATTGAGAGGAAAAGAAACCAATATTCACTGGATGGTCATATACCTTTTCACCGCTAGATGGGGGAAAATATCACACAGTGTAGCTTTAAGGTGGGCAACAGTAGGCAGGCAGGCAGGCCAGTCAAGTACCTGTAACCTCTTCCTCCGCAGCCAGGACTTTGTAATGTGTGCAGAATGTGGTTTTGCATTGTCTTGTTGAAATATGCATGGACATCCCTGGAAAAGATGTCTTCTTGAAGGCAGCATATTATGCTCCAAAATCTCTATGTACTTTTCAGCATTAATGGTGTTACCTTTGCCAAGGGCACTGACACAACCCCATACCATGACAGACCCTGGCTTTTGGACTTGTTGCTGGTAACAGTCTGGATGATCCTTTTCTTCTTTGGTCCGGAGCTCACGGCGCCCATTCCTCCCAAAAAATACCTGAAATACGGATTCATCTGACCACAGTACACGTTTCCACTGTGTGATGGTCCATCCCAGATGCCTCCGAGCCCAGAGAAGTCGACGGCGCTTCTGGACACTGTTAACATAGGGCTTCCTTTTGGCACAGTACAGTTTTAACTGGCATTTGTGGATGTAACTATGTATTGTGGCACTTGACAAAGGTTTGCCAAAGTAATCCTGAGCCCATGTGGTGATATCGCTTATAGATGAATGACGATTCTTGATGCAGTGCCGCCTGAGGGATCGGAGATCACGGTTGTTCAGTTTAGGCTTGCGCCCTCTTCCTTTACGCACTGAAATTCCTCCAGATTCCTTGAATCTTTTAATTATGTTATGTACTGTTGAATGTGAAATATCCAAATCTCTTCCTATCTTTCTTTGAGGAACATTGTTTTTAAACATTTCAATAATTTTCTCACGTATTTGTTGGCAAACTGGCGATCCTCGGCCCATCTTTGCTCCTAAAGTATTAGACCTTTCTTGGATGCTGCTTTTGTACCAAATCATAATTACAATCACCTGTTAACATCACCTGTTTCAAATCACATCATTATTTAACCATTTTACCTCATTACTAGCCCTAAATTGCTTCTGTCCCAACTTTTTTTAAATGTGTTGCAGGTCTGAATGACAGGAAAGGATGCATATTTACAAATGACATGAAGTTGACCAGACAAAACATGAAATATTTTATGTTCATATTGTCTGCAATGAAAGTCAAAGTAAATTTAGAAATCACTTCTTTCTTTTTTTATTTGCGTTTTCCATACTGTCCCAATTTTTTCTGATTTGGGGTTGTAGTTGTATAGTATTAATGGTAATATTGTGAACACTATTTAACACATTAGCACTTTTCTGTGTTTACCTGAACCACGGCTGACTGGCACGCTCTCATTTATTAAATTCCCAAAGTTGCTCTTGTAATGTTATCATTACCTATTTGCATCATATAGACTGCCGTAAGAATAAAGCCAGCAAACGCTGTTGTCTGTAACATTGTTAAGAGAATCAGGGACAACTGAAGCATTTTGTAATAAATGTGCCAATAGATGTTTTGTTGTGTATTAGTGTAGTCATCAATTGAAATACTCATTATCTTTCAGTGTTACGGCCAATGCGCTGTTGGCTAGCATTAGCAGCATGTATAGAAGTGTAGTTGAACTCCAAGCTAAACAAGTGAACTGTGCTTAAAAGTTTCCCATACACACTGACCGCTGGTTAAACACTATTTAACTATTCTCTAATGCTCCACAGTTCATTTAAAATAAAATCATTCACGCTGGCCAAGAATAAGACACTGCGCTTTCATTCAGCAAATTTTCTGTTAGCTGAGCTGAGGTCTTTAGTTATCCAAACACATGTGCAGACCCAAATGTGAGACGTCTGCAAGTTTGGCCTTAATTGTACAGACAAAGGCCATCACATTCTGGAACATCCTTTCATTATCCCTTACAAACATTTACCATGGTAACTATAGTTTACAATGTAATAGCCTACCATGCTACTGCATTTGTTAGAGCAATAAAACTGTGGTTAGACTATTTTCTACCACTGTCTTCAAAGAATTCAAAAGAAAAAGAAAGCACAGGAAGATTCTAATGTTTCCTACTGTTTTAACGAGAGGTCCTAATAATAAGGCTTTTACAGTAGTAATATAACTGCAGGAACTGTGGTAAATGTTTGGAAAGAATGATTCTTTGTGGTTTTAATATTCAGCAGTATTATTTTTTTATAGCACAATGGAAAATATTGAGCCTGTGTTGACGCTGCTGCAAAATGATATTACGGTGCATCTTGGAGTTTTTGCGATACCTTCGAAGTGAAATGTTCATTGAGTGGCGCTGAAAGCATTTTCAGTTTTATCAGAAACTGGTGTAACTTAATAAAATGTAAATGGCAACATTTTATTATGTTGGTTGTTGTACATTTTGGGGCAGTTCAGAAATTATGATGTTCCACCTACACTGAACACAACCCTAAACCTAATCGATACAAAAGCAAACATGAGATAAAAACACATTTGCTGAGGAAACCGTGCCATTTTAGGTGCATCTACAAGTCTTTGAGCGCTTTGCTTCAGAAGTGCTGCGCTGTACCAGGTGAGCTACCGAGCAAGTTACAATGTTAGAAAAACCACTATGGTTACGGTGACCAGATTACTCATGGTGGAATACGGAACAAGATGGATAAGCACCCCAGGTCATCATGGAGGACACCAGGTTTATTCTTGCCTGTTTATTGAGAAAATCTTGTTAAAACAAAATTATAGGTAGTATCACATGACAACCATATAAACATTTATGATGCTATCCAGATGTGATTTCAGTCAAATGAAGGCTATTTTCGCTGTGTATTAAACATACAATACGCTTCAAATGATTACTCGTATATGTAAATATGCACTACATTAATGACAAGACAGCCGTTTTGAGGAAAAAATGAATAAATCATACCTGTCACAGCAGTTGTTCTCCCCGCCACCATGTTTAACGTTTCTGGCACGCACATCTAAGGAATTTGGGTATCAAAATGATTTCCGAACTTCCCAAAGGTAAACATGACATCGTAGGGCGTTCATGTGCAATTTTTACCTAGGAAACTATAATTCCAATTGCAAGTGAAGGCAGCATGAAAATGTTGGTGTTTTAATGCCAATAGTGTTTAATTGAGCTGAAAACGGCAGTGACTTGTATGTAGGTACATTTTTGGAGATTTGCAAAAATAGGTTTAGGCATGTTTTTCCACTGCACAGTACGTGGAACAAAAACGGTTTTGTAGAAACCATAGCTACAGTGATCTAAAAATTGTGATGAAGGTTTTGCCAATGGTTATACACAGCTTATTATGCAAGCACTATGGCCACTTTTCATAAGGGGTGGGTGTATATTCTTGGATGGATATCAGGGAGCCGGTATTGTTTGTACTTCTAGGTTCTCGTTTGAAGTTTCAGGTCTGTTTTGTCCTCTTCGGTCTCTGCGGAACAGCCACCCACAGAGCTTATGTATAGCTAGCTCAGACATAAACTGTGGACCAGCAGCAATTTTGTGATGTTAGGTAAATGGAAGCTTGTATCCGTCTCAAAGCTTGGAGACTTGTTATAGTCTATCCCATAAGGATATGCAGGTACAGAATGAAGTATTGTGAGCAGAATGTTAAGAGGTGACCTCTGCTGTGTAGGTTACTCCTCTCATACTCCTTAGAGGAGGTTGGTGTGTCTCATTGTCAAGTATACTCTGGCAGGGCTCCAGTACTGTACTGTGCTCGGGTCTTCATCTTATCGTACAGCACTGCAGAGTCCTGACATCTGCATAATGCACCAAGTGATTCACCCAGTTTTTTACCCTCGCTCTAAAGTTGTGTTCTTTTCTTAACCTATTTTTTTTTTAGGAAGAAGGTGAGAGAAATTGAATATAATGAAAAAAACAAAAAGGTAATAAACAGCTGGTGTGATAGCAATAGGGACGGGTCAGAATGCTTTTGGTTAGTCATCCAGCAACTTGCTAGTCAATTGTGAGGTTATCTGGATTTTTAAAATTTAAATTTTTTTATATTTTATGAAATACTTTAAATGGCATTAATCAGTATTTTTTAAAAAGAGAACGTAAGTGACAGTGAAGACATTGATATGTTACAAAAAATTATATTTCAAATAAATGCTGTTGTTTTGAACTTTTCCATTTATCAAAGAATCCTGAAAAAATTATCAGTTTCCTCAAAAATATTAAGCACCGCATATGTTTTTTAAACATTGATTATAATAATAATAATAATAAATGTTTCTTGAGCAGAAGATATTAGAATGATTTCTGAAGGATCATGTGACACTTAATACTGGAGTAATGATGCTAAAAATTCAGCTTTACCATCACATTAATAAACTACATTTAAAATTATTAAAACAGATATTGTTATTTAAAACTGTAATAATATTTCACAATATTACTGTTTTATTGTATTTTTGATCAAATAAATGCGGCCTTGGCTATATAAGCGACTTTTCTCAAAAACATTAAAGAAAATCAAACCAAGCCACCAGTTGTCTAGTCATACAGATAACCCACCGAGTCTGTTTTGTAACTTCGTAGGTTTGCACATATCTAGTGAGCAATAACCCACTTTTATGTGCTATAAAATGAAAGCATTTTGTGAAAGGCACAATAGAAGTGCAGGGTGGCATAATGCGCCATTCTTCATTCGTGTCTTATAGGGTTCTTGATAATTTCTGAGGATCTGAACGCCCGGACATACATGAGGCTCCTCAGGCTTTAAGAGCATCATTGTGTGGGCTGCTAAGCTGGTTGAGATGGGGATAAGGACAATAATACACCTGACAAAACAACACAGTCAAGACATCTGCTTTATGTTTTCCTCTCATCAATGCTGCACCCAAGCTGTCTAAGACCAATCTTATTTAATTTATTTTGTATTTTTGATAGCCTCTTTTTATTTTATTTTATTTTATTTATATATTTTAAGCATTATTTTAGATTATAATGATAATATAATACTTTTTTATTACATTTTATTTAAATATTTTTAATGGAACCTTTCAAGTTGTCGTTTCATCTTATTTTATTTTTATTTATTTAGTTTTTAAAAATATTTTATTTTATAAAATATTATATTTCTAACAAGTACTATCTTTTCATTTGATTATATTCTTTATATACACTCACCTAAAGGATTATTAGGAACACCTGTTCAATTTCTCATTAATAATTATCTAATCAACCAATCACATGGCAGTTGCTTCAATGCATTTAGGGGTGTGGTCCTGGTCAAGACAATCTCCTGAACTCCAAACTGAATGTCAGATTGGGAAAGAAAGGTGATTTAAGCAATTTTGAGCGTGGCATGGTTGTTGGTGCCAGACGGGCCGGTCTGAGTATTTCACAATCTGCTCAGTTACTGGGATTTTCACGCACAACCATTTCTAGGGTTTACAAAGAATGGTGTGAAAAGGGAAAAACATCCAGCATGCAGCAGTCCTGTGGGCGAAATGCCTTGTTGATGCTAGAGGTCAGAGAAGAATGAGCTGACTGATTCAAGCTGATAGAAGAGCATTCACTTCATGCTTCCATCTGCTGAAAAGCTTTATGGAGATGAAGATTTCGTGCCACAGGCTGATTGCCTCCATGCCACGCCGCATTGAAGCAGTCATTTCTGCAAAAGGATTCCCGACCAAGTATTTGAGTGCATAACTGAACATAATTATTTGAAGGTTGACTTTTTTTGTATTAAAAACACTTTTCTTTTATTGGTCGGATGAAATATGCAAATTTTTTGAGATAGGAATTTTTGTGTTTTCATGAGCTGTATGCCAAAATCATCAGTATTAAAACAATAAAAGACCTGAAATATTTCAGTTGGTGTGCAATGAATCTAAAATATATGAAAGTTTTTATCATTACATTATGGAAAATAACAATTTTAACTCTTATCACAATATGCTAATTTTTTTAGAAGGGCCTATATATATATATATATATATATATATATATATATATATATATATATATATATATATATATATATATATATATATATATATATATATATATATATATATATATATATATATATATATTGAATTTAAATTGTTGAATTTAAAAAAAAAAAAAAATATATATATATATATATATATATATATATATATATATATATATAATATATATATATATATATATATATATATTTTTAAATTCAACAAGCACTACCAGGGCCAGTATTTTTTCAATATTATTACTGATATAAATAAAATATGAATTATGAAAAATTCTGAATTATCTTTGAAAATGGTTTAGGCACACTGCAAATAAACAGAGTTTACATAATCAACCACTGTACAACACTATATCCCAAAAATATAGGTCTGATAATATTGGATGCCTTTTCCCACTTGCCTTTATTCACAGATCTGGAGTAAAATATCACTGATATTTAGTTAGATATTTAGATTATAGATATGCAGCTGAACTTTTTGCTGTAAGCATCGCTTGTTCTATTTTTCTCACCACTTCGTGGACCAATGATTCAGAACATGAACCCGTCTGACACTGGATGATCTCTCCCAGCACGTGCTCTGGCAAATGGAGGGCCATTCAATCTAGAATTGGGAATGTGTAGGCAGCACAGCCTGGCCCGGCTCGAAAGTCCAATTCACGAGTTTGTGTGCCCATATAATCTTAGTAAAAGTGGTAAACAGATTTGGCTTGCTGTCTGCTATAGAGGGGCTCGGAGAGGATATTCTACCCGAGCTCCGATTGCCCCCCTATAACAGGCACATTTTTTCAAAAAAGGGGAGGAGCCACGGAGGAGGAGGGATGCTGCAAGAACTAACAATGGGAAGAGGTAGGCTGCTGGTTTTATACCTTGGTATTAATTAAAAGATTAGATGGGCGTACTTCCTCCCGAAATTACGTTTATTAACTTCACAATGGGTGTCTAGACCGAGGCATTGCAGGCACACCAGTGGCTTGAGTAACTCAAGGCCTCAGCACTTTGTGGGCGTTCAGGGACTCTCCGCTCTGCCTACTGTACTGATGTCAGTGTGGGAAGAAGGAGCTTGATTGTTGAAGCTGGATAAAGGCCTGTTTCATGAGCAAGGTCGAGTTGTAGTCAGGAGACCAACACCTACACTTCAGAGACACATTGGCCTTGTGCTCAAAGAGACAATGGAGGGTTTTGAGCCTGTGGTGAAGAGAGAAGTTGCCCTTGGCAATCTGAGGCCAGATTTGTGCAAGCAAGAAAAGCAGGAGTGACTAAATTTAGTTTCAAAGGCCAGTCCATTTAGAAGGAGTTTTTTTTTAAATCCTATATGTAGTTATTTGTTTATATAACTCTTTATTTTATGATTGGGTTTCGGAACCCACCAGAGAGAGAGAGAGAGAGAGAGAGAGAGAGAGAGAGAGAGAGAGAGAGAGAGAGAGATATATCTTTATCAGTTCAATATGAACTCAACCCTTTTTCATTTAATATCTTAATTAATTTTATATATTTTATTTGATTTTATTATTTAGATTTTTTAAAGGATTTTGTTCTAATAAGTTGTATTTCTTTATATTTATTGTATTTGTATCATATTATTTTTATATTTTGTATAATTGTATTTAAAACAAATATTTTACGCTTTTGAGGGTGTATTTTTAACAAGTACTTTTTTATTATATTTTAAAGTTTAATTGTACTATTATACTATTATTTGTTTTCTATTTTATCTCATTTTTATTATTATTATTATTATTATTATTATTATTATATGGACTTGATGCTAAAACCAAAAGCGCTCAAGCCAGCCTGTTTAAACAGTCTGAGATCACAACCTTTTTGTTTCGTTCGTTTCTGTTGTGTACTCTCTAACCAAACATCTGAAACAAAGCTGAAATGCTTAAATGAAACATAATTGGAGCTTCCAATGCTATTAAGCTTTGAATGTAAAGTTTTGTGTAACAGGATGTGTGATCTGGACGTGTGTGCCAGTGTTGTGATGGATGCTTTGTCTGAATGTGGGTTTATTGCACATTTCTCTGTGTTGGTGCCAGACTCTGGGCTTTTGACCACCTCTCTGATGTCTTTTGATGTTTTCATAGACTTTGAGTCTGTACTGCCTTACAAACAAGCTTTGAGCTAGTATACGACTGAAACCAGCCTATGAGCTATTAGAATAAAAATGGTAAATCATTGCCCTTCCATTCAATAGTGGCATCATGAACAACGACAACTGAGACTGAGATTAAGAATTTGTCAGATACTCATTGTGTTGGTCAAAGGGGCTTGTTTAATGTAAGGGTCAATGATGTACATCTGTTTTTTTTACACAGATCTATTAAGACACTTTTGAAATGGAATTTATATAGACGGTGACTTAGTGTAGCATAATCTTAATTATAATCAATCTGTAGAAATAATAATAAGGATTATGCCTCAATACTTAGTGAAACAGTTTAAATGATTATTATTATTAAGTAAATATGGAGTAACCAACATGCAGGAAGCATTTTTTTATTTTATTTTTAATATTAGGTATATCTAACCATTATGAAAAGGCAAGGTTAGTTCAGCTCAAAAACATTTATGTATTTATTAAGATATATATTTATTTTTACCCCAAAAATGTATAAATAATAAAGATTTTACACTCACATGTATTCAAGGTTTGAGGAAAATATTTAATCTATTTAATCTATTTAATTATAATTAATATTTTAATTTATTATAACTAATATTTAATTAATGTTTTTTTTTCTTTTTAAGTCATTGAGTTATTTTTTTGTTGAGAATTTTAAAAATGATTTAAAAAAAAGTGTGAAACCAACATGCATTCAGTATCTTCATGTACAAATATTATTTTGAACTTGACATTTGCATTTTGAACTAGAATACAAAAAAAATCTCCTTTCCATCATCTCTGACAGCCTTATACTCTGCTGATGAGCAGTCTAGAAACCATTGAGATTTGCACCCATAAATTAAGATTGGGCGTGCCTCTCATTATGTGACAAAACGGTTCATCTGATTGGTCAGTGCTATTTGCATATGCACAACATACCACACCATCCCAGTTCCAAAACCTAGTGTGCTGCCTTGATGTTTACTGCCTAGGCAGCTTTCTAAACAAAACGAAGCCTTACGAGTTATTCGTCTTGAATTCTCTTTGTAGACTTGCTCACCTCACAAAATAGCTTTCCTCATGTGAAACAAAGAGGAGACTCACTATTCATTCCAGTTGACTTTGAAGTTAGCATGTTGCTAAGCTAACTATTTTGTACTGTAATAAGCATAAACATACCTTGAAAAATGTTGAGTAAAATAGTCTCAAGCTATTTTTATTGATACTTCTCAGTGTTTATTGAAATATAATTAACATTTCTTGTTTTTGTTTTTTTCCCCCACTCTGATTGTTCTCTGCAAAGTATAGGCCCACATATGACGTTGCCTTAGAATTTGGCCAAAATAGGGAATTTTAGAAGGAAGGATAATGTTGCTGCCTAATTATTGGGACAGTTTTTGTGTCTAAAATTGGCATGAAAAGGAAAATAAGATGTTTTTTTCTTTCCTATTGTGACATATATCCAAGTGAAATGGCTTCTCAAACAAGAAAAAATGTAGTGCAGGACTTGGTTTTGTCCATGGGGAATTGATTGGATGGTTGTGGTTTGCTATTGGTCGATCTGATGTGAGTGACAGGTTGTTCCGCCCTCTCACCACTGAACACATCATCAGAGAAGAGATGTCACTGCACGAGGGAGGGGGAGTTATTTTGATCAAATATTATGAGGGAACATGATGTGCAAGGATAAATCATTTAAATTACATACAGCAATATTCCATAAAAAAAAAACATTGTAAGATTTGTTTGATTTTGATTTTATGGTGACTTTAAATGGTTGTCAAGGTAATATCACAATTTTTTTAAAGTTTTTTTTACGTGGAACATTGTGCAAATGTTGCGATATATTTACCTCTTGTTACCTACCACACACTGTTACTGAATGTTTTAATCACTTGATAATGTTAAGTTATGTGGCACAAATCTTGTGAATAAGGTCGCTCAATATAAATAAATTAATCTCTCTTTGGTCTAAAATTCGTCCAAACACCCAAAAGGAAGGGTGTGCACGGGAAGCCAGCTTTAAACTGAGTTAGTTGTAGAAGTTTTTCTATGAAAGGGAGGACTCTGTTTGTTTAAACTCTTCCCTCTGGAGTTTTCACTGTACAATTTACACACACACTGTCGCTGGGATGGGCACGTCCCTCCGTTTGATCCCCTGTGCTGAAGTTAGCCTAGTTGGCACAAAACATGGAAATTATTCAGAGAGGCTCACAATAATGAATGTGTCTGACTTTGAAGCTCTGTTTCTGTATGTATATAGTCATTGTGTTGGACAGATGTGGAATATGTAATTACATCGCACGCAGGAATGAGATCAGGTCGCTTTTACATGTCCAGGGTATATGAAGTGTGTTGGTTTTCTTGGGTGACCCAGATTTGCTGGGGTTGTCTCTGCACCTGGTTACAGCACACACACACACACACACACACACACACACACACACACACACACACACACACACACACACACACACACACACACACACACACACACACACACACACACACACACACACACACACACAGAACCATTGGGCACTGCCACTCTCCCAGAAGTCCTTGGCACACACTCATATATACATACACTTACATGTTCTCTCTCTCTCTCTCTCTCTCTCTCTCTCTCTCTCTCTCTCTCTCTCTCTCTCTCTCTCTCTCTCTCTCTCTCTCTCTCTCTCTCTCTCTCTCTCTCTCTCTCTCTCTCTCTCTCTCTCTCTCTCTCTCTCTCTCTCTCTCTCTCTCTCTCTCTCTCTCTCTCTCTCTCTTGCTGTAATAGATATTCAACAAAGCATGATCTGTTTCTTTTTCTATTTGAGGATTTCAAGGTCTACTGCCTACTGTTACTTTGTTATTTATTTTTTTCCTTAAAGTTCACTTAATGTAGTCAAGGTTGTAATTTTGTTCTAATTTTTTCATCCTATTTCTGTTATGTGAATAAAACAGGCGAATAGAAGCAGGTTAACCTCAGAGTAAAAAAGGTAAATTGTGTAGAAAGGGACAAAGGGTAATTGTGAGAAACATTAAAATATGATATAAAATCATAAATGTTATACACTACCAATGTGGAGATGTAAAGTTGCATTTCGACATAAAATCACATTGTGAGATAAAACCAAAATATTTTTAAATTATATGATTTGTGCGAGCTAAAATCATATTGCACGATATAAAGTCGCAATTGCAAGATTTATAGTAATATTGCAAGATATAGTCATGTAATGATATATAAAGTTTGTTTAAACTAGAAACAAAATCTCAATTGCAGGATTGCTAGATATACAGTAATATTGCAAGATATAGTCACATTGTTTCTCGTAATTGCGACTTTATATCTCACATAGTTGCAATTGCGAAATTTAAAGTTAAATTACAAGATATAAAGTTACATTATGAGACAAAGTCACAATTGCGATATGTAAACTCATTTTTAGATATAAAGTAGCAGTCTGCAGGGCTGTCACTGTACCAAAGTCAATAAGAGTACAGTGTGTTCTTCATAACCGTATCTGGACCAGCACTGTATTACTGATCTGAGGTCACTGCGGTGCTGTCGTTAGGGTTCAAGCCAGCACTGGCTCCTCATATGGAGAGTGTGAGGAGAACTGGGGCTAAATCTGGGTGTGGGCAAACGAGACTGCCAAAAGTCTTCATCCCTGCTGCTGGCTGCCCTACATATACTGTTGAAATAATCAGTGTGGACACCCACAGATCTCAGTTGTGTATTTGTGTATGTGTGTGTGTGTGTGTGGGTGGAATTCAGGCATGTCTGCCCAATATAACAAGAGACAGGTGAGGAATACGTGACATGTTTGGGAATGCGTGTGTCAGTGTGTGATTAATTTTAAAATGGACCGGTATGTTGCATCAAGCGTCTCTAATGACACACAGAACATCTGACAATCTGTCATTGCACAACCAACAGAATTTTGCAAGACTTGGCTGGTCTTCGGGGTCAGGCTTAGGGTCACATTGATGGCATTGGATTTCCTCTTTGTCTTGATTGAACTTACATTTTCAGACTAAATTGCAATTTGGGGTGGTGCAAAAAAGATCAAGGCTAGTAACCAAAAGTTTAGGTTTGAACCCTGCAATAGAGCTCAGGTATTCAGAATACTGTCCATATTTAATGGAATAGATTATTTAAAGACACTTTTTTTGTTTAAAATTACATGAGGGTGTGTAATGATGACAGAACTGGGCTATTCTTATAATAGGAGGCTGTGCGGAATGGAAGAACACTTTGTTCAGTATGACTTATAGAAGATTTCAGACTGTTTCAGAATGCTGCACAACATAAAATCACAGCCAATGCAGCATGATAGAAATGATAACCAAGCAACTGACAACTGTTGTGCTTGGCTAGGGTAAACATTTTCAGTTTTATCAACATACTGAGCGTCATTCATGAAACATGAATTTCTGTGTAAATTGTAGAAAACTATTCTTACGTAATTTGATGTTTTCATGTTTTAGCATAAATTTATCTTAACAAGAATGTTTTCAGAGTTGAACAAAATGACACAGAAATGTTTTAAATTACACAGAAATCGTTAAATGATGTCAGGGGAGGGACATTCTCGTTCTTGAGCGTTTGATTGGACAAAAATCTACATTGTCATTCAAAAGTTTGGGGTCAGTAAGATTTTTTTAAAATTTCTTTAAAAGGTGCAGTATGTAATAGTGCAGCTAGTGGTTGAAATGGGTACTGCAATCCAAATACAAAATGTTGGAGAGAGTTGTTTCTCTCACCCCCTCCTCCTGAGACGCAACATTCAACGACTCTGTTGCCAGATTGAGGACACGCAACAAAAAACAGGTGCAATTGACAAATGAAGACGACAAGCCTCATGTTGACTTATCCGTGTTATAGTATGCCTCTCATCATAGAGCTTTTTAGATAAATGCAGAGGCTCTTTAGGTCGGGTAGAAAATGCGATCTCTGACCTTTGTTTGCTGGCTTCCGTGGCTACAATATGCTGTGTTTTCCGCCAAATGGCAACCCGGGGTTTTGAAATACTATTGGGTAAATTGGCAGCAGGCGGGATCACGCAGACCAAAACAAAAACAGACAATCTGACACGGAACAGAACAAAACATTTATTTTGATTTGTTGGAGAAACATATGTGAACATGTTTCCTAAATCTCTGCAAACTTTAGTACAGTAATTACATACAGCACCTTTAAAATACTTTTTATTCAGCTAGGATGCATTAAATTGATCAACAGTGACAAAAAAGACAATCATAATGTTGATAAATCTTACCGACCTCAAATATTTGAACTGAAGTGTATGTAGTCCAGGTTGAGTCATCAGTATTTTTAGTCCGATTTCAAGCCAGACAAGGATGTAAGGTGTCTGTCTGCTACAAGAGAATTTTGTCTCTGCATAGAGTACACTGGCATATATAAAGCACATTTTCCTTGCTCTGGTGTAGTCTGTCTCAATGTTGGGCTGCTGTTCAGCATCACAGAACCACCTTTTGATTCGCTTCCCACCAGAAAGAACCCTGGTCTGTGTGTATATATATATATATATATATATATATATATATATATATATATATATATATATATATATATATATATATATATATATATATATATATAGCGTGTAAGTTCAAGTGCACATATGTCTCCTGAAACCTGATACTGTGCTCACTAATGCATGTCCGGACTTGATTCACACTATCCATTAGTAACCTGCATGTGTGTTTGCAGGCCTAGAGTGAGTCACACTCCCTATTAGGTTCCACAAATGTATGTGTGTGTGTGTGTGTGTGTGTGTGTGTGTGTGTGTGTGTGTGTGTGTGTGTGATTATGTGTGTAGTGAAGGTGCTTTTGTGATTGTGTGCAATTTTATCCATGTGTGTCCTGTCAATCAGAGCTCCAGCCAACAGAATAATTCAAGGAAAACAGCTTTTTCTCTCTCTCTCTCTCAACCTTTCTTTCTTTTTTTTTCTTTCACTTTACTCCATCTCTCACACTGTTTACTCAAATGGAATCAATAGAGCTGCCCGTAATGCTGTAATCAGTGGATTTATTGCGTTCTTGGATCAGTGTAACTACTCTCACCCTTTGGCTACCATTCACCTTTTACCTTGATTTAAGACAAGCACTCCAGTGTTTTGGATGGGGAAGAGCTGATCTTAGATCAGCTTGAAAGCAGTGTATGAAAGCCGGCTGAAATGCCGAAGCCAGAGGGTTTATTTCTCTGTACCCATACAGGGAACCTTTGATTATTAGTGTTGCTCGCTAAGGCATTACTGTTGTTTATATACTTGAAGTCAGGGATTTGAACAAACCCCTAACCCTAAGTAATAATGTTTAGTGTGTAACCCATCATGCTTGGTACCTCAAATGCAATTACCTTCACCTATAAGCAACCAGACTTACTTATAAATATTGGTGGAAAATCACATTACACTGAATGAGGGGTCAAGCTATCTATGAAACAAAATATTGATTAATAATATATAGCTGTTACCTTCTAGTTCTGTTTTGTTTTTGTTTTTGTTTTTATTCCTTGCCATGTTCCGGTTTGCCTGAGTTGTGTTTGCTAGTTTATTTCCATTGCCACTGATTATATTACGCACGTTCTTAGTTCAGTTAATCAATCTCTGTATTTAACCCCTTAGTTTCCTCTGTTCATTGTTCAGTCTCTCATTTATGTTTGTGTGGTAGTGTTCCATGAGTTTGATTCCTGTATAATCCTGCGTGTTTCCAAGTAAAGAATTTATTGAATTTCCTGCGTTGTGCGATCATTAAAGCCACACATGACAATAGCAGCCAATTAATCATTATTATTCCTATTATTATAATTGTATTGCTGTTGGTATTTATTTAATACTATTAATAATATATTATTAGTATTATTAAACTGTGCTGTGTGATTATTTTGGTGTTGCTAAATAATAATAATAGTAGTAATAACAATAATAATAAATATTATTATGTTTGGTATTGATTTGTTATTGATTTATATATTAACAACACCCTAGCACACACTGAGACCCCTGTCAACTGCATAGCAATGCCCTAGCAAGCAACCGAAACACCCCAGCATCGTAGTGGTGACTTTTGAACAGGCAAGCACCACTTACATTTTCTTCACAGAACGGAACGTTTATTTTTGTGATTGTCTGTGCAAAAGCAGCTTATTGAGCAAATTTTCTGACTCAAAGCATGCTTTGTATGGTTCCAGGTGGATTATGCCGTGTGAGAGTTTTTCATGTTTGGAAATCTGTCACCCTGCCGAAACTCACTCAGCAAATAATTTTCAAGAGTGTTTGACTCATTTTAAATACTTCACAGTTCTCCTTGAAAACAGTTTTTCTTTGAAGCTGAAATCTTGGAATAAATCTCTAAGCCAACTAAGTCAATGTTTGTATATTCTGAACTCTGTGCAATTGGTTGTTTATGACATCATGCAACATGAGCCCAATCAGCAAGCGTTAGCAATGGGTCACATGACCACTGCCATTATTTGGGTCATGGGACATGAAGGAAAAGTGATTTCCTTTCTATGTTTGGTACAAGAAGCATTAAACCACATTAGAATAAATGGAGAAATGATATAAAGGTGGCGATTATAGCCCCCTTAATATTGCAGAGCAGCCTCTGTGTGTGCAGCTCTGTAGCAGGGATCACTGTTTTAAATGTCATTAAATATGCATATAAGTTTTGTCTTGAATAAGCCCATTGATGGAGCTGCATGACAGAGCTCTCTCTGCTACAATATCCTCAAACCATTTAGCTGTGTTTTACCAGGAGGGCCCATGGTGCAGCTCCTTGAAAGGGCTAATCATGAGGTTTATGTGGATCACACTCTGATTTTGCAGGAGTTCTCATGGAGCTGGATCCATGGAGCTGCCCCATGGTGCAGCTGTAGTGTGACTTTTTAAGCATATCAATTCATAAGCGACTTCTGACTCTCTGACTCTCTCTCTCACTCTCTAAGTGCATGCTGGGAGTGAGTGGAACGGTGTAGTGTGAGTGGGGACTCAAAGTTTTTTCCTTTTCTTTTCTAATCTTTTTCCTTTTTTGCATGGTTTTGGAGTATTTTCTTTTTTTTTGTAGTTGAGGCAAGTTTTGGAGTGTTTGTTTTGTAGGGGGAGTGCGTGTTTGTGAGAAACATGGTGCCTCCAAGTGCACATGGTTTGAGTTTACTCCCGTCATCACGGTGTAAAAGTTGTGCCTACAAGTGTGGAGAGTTAGCCTGGCGTGGCCATACTCAATTCTAGTCAGAATATGAGTCTGGTACCGCTCCATTGGGCTTTGATTATGGGGCGTGTTTCAACCGAGCCAGGAAAGACCTCAATTGGATAGACCTACAACCAATCAGAGCAACGGAGCGACGCGTAACGTTAGTTGTCGAATGTCAACAGAACTCAACTGCACTGTGTTGCCAAGTCTGTGTTTTTCTCCATGTCCGCAGGTTGGAGCGACCCCAATTATGTGTTTATATAAACCCAGGAATGCGAATTTAAGCAGGCAACCTTGCCAAAATAACATATTTTGCCAAACAAACGCCATTTTTTTCCGGAGATCCCCCCAGAAAGCTATTGTTTTGGGCTATAGTTTTGAGTAGCAACTGTGCGCGACATTGCAAAAAAAATGTGGCAACCCTGTCTGCACGCACGCTGGATTAAATAACAAGAAAAAGATGAGTGTAAACGATCTTTGTCAGTGTTGTAAAAAAAGAATTTAAGGATACACAGAGTACTTACCAACACGATCATCATTTCTGAGAGAAATAGTGAAGGTGAATGCATATACGAACAAGTTCTCCGTTTAGGATAAGAGCAAATTCAACCCAAGCGCCTTTGATGACGTGGATGATTACGTTACTGTTAATCATCTGTCCATCATTGTCTAAAGCCCGCCCTGACAATTTCATTGGTTCGAACAGTTTCTGTTCAGGCATAATAACTCCTCTATGGATCGAGGCCAGAGCGAATTGCCTGAGCAAAAAATTTTGTGCACGGGGCTAAATTCAGCTGGCATCCAGGCTAGTGGAGAGTTGTTGTTTGGGGAAATTGTGGGACATGAGAATGTAATGTCTGCGTCTAGAATTAACAGTGCTATTGTTATTTATTTTTTAATAAAATTGAAAAAGCAAATGAAGTAGTTTAGAGGGATTGATTGTGTTCTTACCTCCAATCTACCACTTTCATTGCCGTCTAAAGGAGTCACTCTTTCGAATGTCCCACTGTTTATTAGTGTTGTTTTGACACAAGCAGTCTCGTTATGGAAAACTGGTCTCCCGAGTCCTCAATTGAAAAAAATCTAATTGGCCGTTTGGTTTCCATACTGAGGCACGTTGTTTCTTTCAGACGCCCCGATTACATGATCGTAAACAATGACGTGATCTAAACATCCGTGTGGATGATTTTGATTATGTGGTTTTTATCACCACTGACAAAATCAAACGTTTCGGCTGTGGTAAAACCGGTAATTTGGTCCAAGCTTGTCCCAGCAAACAAGAGGAAGACAAACGTTTAGCTGACGTGGAAGGTGCAACCAATGGCACTGTGCAGAAGAAGTCAGATAAACTTCATGGTTTTTGACAATTAAAGAAATTAGATCTTGAAGATGTTGTTTATCCGATTGATTCAGAGAGTGACCTGACTCAAGCATTACATTGTCAAAAAGTGAGGTTTCCAGCTGCAATTACAATGTAGATTACATTGAACTGTTCCTCAAATCAACGAAGAACAAGAGAGGGGTGTTGGTCAATGAGTACTTCCCAGCTATTAAAAAAAAAGGATCGGCTGAAGGCTGATTTTCAAACAAGGAGATTTAAATGATGGCAGTGAAAAAGCTTTTAATCAATAAATATGAATCATAATCTGATTTTATTTTTATTGACATATGAACGATGCAAGAAATGTAATTGTTTGAAGTCATTAAACAGAAAAAAGTAGATGTTATTTTTATCCAAGAAACACACAGGGATTTTAAAAATGCTGCTGAATGGATGCAGGAGTGGGATGATATTTCTGTCCTCAGTCACACCACACTTGTGGGGGTGTGGGTATTGTATTTACTAAGAGTTTTTGTCCAATCTCTCAAGTTGACGAGATTGTAAAAGGAAGACTTTTAAAAATAAGTAATGGAAAGACTGGTGTTTTCCGATGCCCTCAGTGCCACGTTACAAACATGCAGTACTGAAGAATATTTAATTTTAGGAGGAGA
Organism: Gobiocypris rarus; assembly: GCA_023029165.1. Taxonomy (NCBI): domain Eukaryota; kingdom Metazoa; phylum Chordata; class Actinopteri; order Cypriniformes; family Gobionidae; genus Gobiocypris; species Gobiocypris rarus. The sequence continues at coordinate 40,600,239 of CM040914.1, forward strand.
TTTTAATTGTACAGAAAATAATATTGACAGAAACCTCTTTGAGCCCCCATATGCCTTCACGTGACCGTCTCATTAAGATAATGAATGTGAATGATTCATGTGATGTTTGGAGCCATTTTCATGATAAACAGAGACAGTATTGGCTCATGCTCCTGACTATGTTCTATCACTTGCTAGATTAGACAGTTTTTATGTTTTTAAACATCATTTGGGTATTTGTATAAGTTGTCATCTCACCGCTCAGTTTTTCTGACCATCATATGATATTGTTTTTTTTCAAATTAAACCACATTTAAACAGTGCATACTGTTACTTCAATACTAATGTATTGTGTAGTAAGAATTTAAAGATGTATTAAAATTTTTTTGGGAAGAGTTAAAAAACAAATTATAAAGATTAATTTCAAGACTTACAGCAATGGTGGGATTTTGGAAAGGTCCAAATAAAACAATTTTGCCAACAGTACACCCGCAATGTCACGAAATAGTTAAATAGTTCTATGAAGGCCTTGGAGGAAGAAATAATGAAAGTACTGAGTTTAGCTGATTCGACAAGTAATCAAAGTTACACACAGATGATCTCAAATAAGAAAACCCAGCTAGCAGATCTACTGGGGTTGAAAACACAACACAACAAGCTCTTGTTCGTTCTCGTTTTTTAAGTATTGAACTGATGGATGCACCATCTAAATATTTGTTTAGCCTTGAAAAGAAAAACTGGCAAAAAAGTTTTTTTTGTATTGTATTGGATGCATTGCGCTCTGAGGCAGGAGTGATTTTATCTAGTCATAAAGAAATACAAACAAGAGCTTGCGGTTTTAATGAAAACTTATACAAGAATGAGTTTGGATCAGGACGGGATTCTGAGAGTGTTTTTTTTTAAATGTTTGACTCAAGTTTCGGAGGGGGCCAATGCAGAGCTCTCGGGTGCTTTAAGGCTGGGGGATTTTCACAAGGCCCTTCAAGGAATGGATTCTGGGAAAGTGCCAGGAATTGATGGCCTTCCTGTTTAATACATTTTTTTTAATCCTTTTGCGAGTGCTTAGTGACAGTTTGGGACACAGGCAGGTTGCCAGTGAGTAGCCGTAGAGCGGTCATCACTCTCCTCCCAAAAAAGGAGATATTTTAGATATTTAGAACTGGCATTCTGTTTCGCGCCTTTGCTTTGGTTATAAATTGTCGAAGGTTTTAGCTAATAGGTTACTTAAAGCAATTGATCAGATGGTGCATCCCATCTGATGTGTGGTCTGTCCCTGGTAGGTAATGTTTTTGACAATGCCCTTATTCAGGATAATTTGTTGTGTCCAAGTTGCTCAACATTGATATTGGACTTATCTCACTAGATCAAGAAAAGGCGTTTGATAGGGTTGAACACTTTTTTTTTTTGATAAAGTGAAAGTGCTCTGGTGACATTGAGCGTGTGCCCAAGATAAACGGTGGCTTATGCACTCCTTTTAAAGTCTGTAGGGGTATTAGACAGGGCTGTTCTTTTGTCTGGAATGTTATATGCATTTGCTATAGAACCTTTGTTGTAACAATTAAGAACAAATTTTTGTGATTTGAATCTACCTATTTGTAAGAACAGTATTTCTTTGTCAGCCTATGCTGATGATGTGGTTGTGCACATCAAATGATGTGCAGTTTCTAATGAAAGTTTTAGAAGATTTTAAAGTTTTATCATCAGCAAAAGTAAATTGGACCAGGGAAAAACACTTTTAATTGGTCAAAAGGGAAACCTAAAGCCTTCTTGATGGTTTAACATGGGGAAAAGGATATTTTAAGTATTAGGAGTGTATTTGGGAGATGAAATGTCCATTCCAGTGTCCAGGGGCAGTTGATAAGGGAAAGGCAAGCTTGATAAATGGAAGTGGTTAATACCAAAGTTAATACCAAAGTAATACCTAAGGGGGTTCCTGCCTTTGTCATAGGCTAGCATGTTTGGATCTTCCCGCATAAATTCAAGTAAAAGTTCAAGGGATTTTGGTTGACTTTTTTTGGGACTCACAGAGAAATGAGACAACAACTCTTCATTGGCTTTTGGAGGAGCCACAAATAAACGGAGCTCGTTTTGATTTAACAAATGATATTTGCTTCTTTTTTGGACTTCATGTACTGTTGCGAAATTCACAGATCTTCACGTTTGGACGTTTGATTTATGTAGCTGGGATGGACTTAGAAAGAACAGAAGGGGGCTCTTGTCTAAAGGTCAGGTCTTTGCGGACTTGTTGAGCAAATGCTAAAGAACTGGAAATCATTGGTCAGTATTGAAGAAAAAGATTTACTGATGGACAGTCATGGAGAAGTAAGCACCTCCAATACACCCCCATAAAAAGTGTTTTCCTATGATTAGCATGTTACCTAAATTAGATGGTTGTAGCTGACCCTTTTTAGATGCTGGAAGTCCCTTGTGTTTGGACTTTTCTACAGCCACTGGCAATTTTTTTTTAATAAAATGTGTTAATGTTTTAATAAAAAGGTATTTAATGATAAAGTGGACACTTTATTTTTAGATTTAAATTAGTTTGAAGTAGAAGGTTTATGTGTCAGCCTTTGAATTTTGTTTTAGGTCAGGCAAAACTGGCCATTTACATGAGCAGGAAAAAGAAGGCCAAAAGATTGTCAGGTGAAGATATAGTAATGCTGTTTTTAAATTTGGTTAAATCATGAGTGTTGATAGATTTTGGTTTTTACATAGGATCTATTAACATTTGAAATGAGTGGTAATTGTGTGGTAATGGATCATTGGTCTCTGTTGTTGAAGAGGATTTATTTTTTACTATGTAATTTATCTGTTTGTTTTAATAATTTATTTGGTACTTGTGTGATATAAGGTAACTTTGTAATTTGTTGAAACAAGTGTACAATCTATAAATGTTTCAATGTCTAAATGTAAACAATCCCAAAATAAAAGTGAATTATAATATTTGAATAGTAATAAATAATCATAATAATCATTATTATTTATTTAGCAACGCAGCAATTGCATAGCAACACCCTGGCAACCACCCAAAACCGTGAAGCTGTTAATTTGCTGTGAATTTGAGTTCACATCTGATATGTCACCCCAAAATATATATATATATATATTTTTTAATTCAAATTTTTGTTTGTTTGTTTGTATTATTTGTTTTTGCTGTTAATATACTTTGATAAATCAAAATAGATTTTGATTTATTTATTTGCAAAAATAAATGGCTTGTCATGAAGGGTAAAATTAGCTATATAGACCACAATTTGCAAACCACAATTTGTACCAGGCTGCAAACATGTTTTTTTTTTTCTGCTGTAAAGTTGGGCATTTCAACATGGAGCTCAATGAGACTCTGCTCCCTTCTGTAGCCTGTCTCTAGTGGCCAGTCGATGAACTGCAGTTTAAGTCACTTCCGTATTTGCTTCAATAGAAACTGGGGGAGGTTGCCGGTTGGGTGAAATATTACCCTTTTTTTTGTGTGAGATTCACCCTCAGAGTAATTGGGAATAATACTGTGTGTTGTTTCTATAATATCACAAGAGGTATTATGGGAATGAACACGTTCCACACATGTTGTATGGTATGTTATGTTGTATGGTATGTATATGTGTGTGTGTCCATTCTTCACATCCATTCTCTTCCAATGCACACCCAATCATTGGCTCGGTCTTCTTTCTGCCCGCCCCCTGTTGCTATGGAGACTCAGGAAGTCTTCCAGGTGCCTCGGTGGTTTGGAAATACAGCAATTTCTCCTCGTTTTGTCTGTTCTCACATCTTCATGTTTCTTTCACATCTTTATGTTTCCTCTTCTCTCCCAGCCTCTTCATCCTCTGCTCCTGCTCACTGTCATTTTATTTATCCTGCTTATCTTATTTTCCATTTCCATTTCTCATGTCTTTCCCTGTACATTCCTCCTCTCTCTTTATCTCTGTATCTTGATTTTCTGTCCCCTCCTTTTTTGCATTATCTTTTTCCTCTGTTTTTCTCTACACACAGAGCAGTGAATGTCTTGTTTTCCTCCTCCACAACCTCTAGAGTTCTAGATACAAGTTATTTTATTTATGTATGAATTTCTCTCTGGTTAGGCACTGATCACTCCAATTATGCCACTGTGTGTGTATATGGTGTAAATATGCATCATCTTGAATTTGATTCAAGTACTCAAAAAGAGGTGTAAACAGGGTCAAAAAGCGTATAATCTGAAAAACATCACATTTTAAGAGTCACATTTGTGTACAAACACCCGTCAAATATTGGAAACATTCTATATTGCCGGCGAAAACTGAAATCATTCATATTTTTGAAAGAGTCTCTTATGCTCTCTAAGGCTGCATTTATTTGATCAAAAATAGCTGCAATATAATATACTGTAAAATGTCCTTTATTTCTGGTGACAAAGCTGAATTTTCAGCATCATTACTCCAGTCTTCAGTGTCACATGATCCTTCAGAAATCATTCTGATATGCTGATCAAGGAAAATATCTTCTTTTATTTATTCATTTATTTTTTGCTGGATAATATTTTTGTCTAAAACTATTATTTTTATTTTTTTTTCAGGATGAATAGAAAGTTTATGATTTTATATAATATATGATTTTAATGACCTTTTATAAATTTACATTTTATAAATGTATTGCCTTTTTACTGAATAAAAGAATGTGTTTTTAAATATAAAAAAGTACATACCCGAATAATATGTCAGTTTCCACAGAGTTAAGCAGAATTTCTTTTTTTTTTTTAAATCACAATTTACATTTTAGTGTAAATTATGAACAATATCTTCTGACTGGCATAGACATACATTAAAATGGTATAGACATACACACTGCTGCTCTATGGTTGATAGTGACCAACCATCTAAAATCTGCAAAAAGCACAAATATTGTGATATTGTCATTATTATAAGTTCAGGGTCTTGGAAAAACAAAAGTCCAAGATGTACGAGATGTGATCCGTTTTTTTTGGCCTTCAATTCTTCATGCCATATGTGGGAGAGACATTAAAAGCCTATTAGCAAGATAGCAAAGAGAAACAGAGCCTCCAAACTCTATTAGCTTTTTTCCTTTTTGCAAATGTTGAACTATAGATTCTTAGATTCTAATGTTTCAAAAGTACACATAGCCTAACACAGTGTATTACTTGGGTAATTTTGAATCAGACATCTTAACTTTCGGTTCATTGAGTGAGCAAATAATTCCAGCCTATTCAGTAAGTTAGTTGTCTGACTAATTGTGTCTGTGATACAGACCAGTGACTCCTGTGTTCAGTTCAGTCTGATTCACCAATTGGTCTAAGAAATGTAACAACTGATTAAAGGTGCACTATGAAAAAAAAATTCAGTAAAATATCCAAAAGCCACTAGGCCAGTGTTATATATTTTGTTCAATTGAGTACTTACAATATCCCAAATGATTCCAACTATTTGTAAATCTTGAGAAAATGGCTATTTTAACCAAGGAACTGGGACGTGTGAGAGAGTCACCTGTCATATCTGCGTTACCCTCCGTTTTATTTGCAGAAACGCTTTAAACTGCTTCATACTACAGTGACGTTAATAATCGCATCGATGAACTTGATTCCTGCCCAAGTCCTATCCCGATTCTTTTCCACCGGCTGTGAGGTGAAGACCACATGTCCCAAGTTTCTGCACTCAAACTTGGTCTCATCAAACTACGCCTTTGTTTTGAATAGGCATCCTCTAGTGGACGGAAACTTTACATAGTGCACCTTTAATTTATGAATTACATGTTGCACTATACACTACCGTTCAAAAGTTTGGGGTTTATTTATTTATTTTTTTCAAAGGAATTAACACCTTTATTCAGCAAGGACATTTTAAATTGATCAAAAGTGGCAGGGAAGTTTACTATTCATCAAAGAATCATGAAAAAAATCTCACAATTTCCACAAAAATGTTAAGCATCACAACTAAATAAGAAATATTAGAATGATTGGACCCACTTTATATTAGGTGTACTTAACTACTATGTACTAACATTTTAATTAATAATTTGATACATTGCACTTATTGTGTACATACATGTTTTTACATTGCACTTACATTTAAAAAAATACCTGCATGTAATTACATCTGTAATTAATTTCTGTAGTTACATTTGTAATTACACTGTTGACATTTCCCTTACACCTAACCCTACCCTTAAACTTACCCATACCACCACACCTGTCCCTAACCCTACCCGTATCCCACCTCAATATTGCAACACAATATGAACACAGTAAGTACATTTTTACTTATTTTTTTATGTAAGTACATAGTAGTTAAGGCCACCTATAAAGTGGGGCCGAATGATTTCTGAAGGATCATGTGACACTGAAAATGATGCTGAAAACTCAACTTTGACATAGCAATAAATAACATTTTAAAATATATTAAAATAAAAATAAATATGTTTTAAGTTGTAATAATATTTCATAATTTTACTGTTTTTTGCTGTATTTCCTGTATTGCTTTGTATTTCACTTCCTGTTGTGTTTTCTGATTCTGTTCCTAGGGACTTTTTTTGTAGGTATTGGGCTGTTACGTATGTGTACTGAATTTGATACTTGTTCGTGAAACGTAGCGAACGGCGCTTAATTGAAGTTTTGTAGCTAGCGCTATTGAGCCATTTTGCCACACCTAATTCTGAAATCCATATCAGATGTAAATTGTCACCACTTCTGGCATGTGGCATGTTTTGTGAGTTTTTGAGCATGTTTAGGCCCTCAAAATGCGATTAATCTCGGAGAAGAATAATAATAGAATATAATTCCAATAGGAACCATCCCAATAGGATCCATAGGGCCCTAATAACAAAAAGTGTTTATGAAAGAAATTGCCTACCCTAACTTTAACTTTGGAACAGTTGTTCATGTGCATTTTTGGCATGCAGTCACTAGAGATTTTAAAGATTCTAAATCTAAAGACTTTAACAAAACTTTTTAATTCTCAAAAAAGACTTCAAAGAAGTGCTAAATGATGCATTGCAACTGAACTAAACCCATTTTCTTATGATATGTAGTTAACTAAAACAATTCAGATGACAAGATGACATGATATATTCTTTAGCTCTGCATTTTATTTTTATGCTGAATTAAATTATTATTCAATTTCATTTCTGTTTCTTTAAACTCGTAATCTTTGCCTAATCTTTTTGTTCTTTGTTATATGGTCAGCAATTTGGTTCCCACAACAGCTACTTCTAAACTTTGCTCAATCTCCCAGTTCTTGTAAATGTTTCTTGCTAATGAGCAAAGCCCACTGGGAGTTTCCAGTCAGAGCTCTTACAGGGTAATATTTGCATGGGATCAGCTCATGATGAATCTTCCAGCTTCTGTTGATGGTTTCCAGTAGTTGTTTTCAGTTCTTAGAACTGAGATTTACATTTGTTTGTGGGATCCTTAGAAATAATCTACAGCTGTTTGTACTTCAAATCCCCAAAAGGCAAAAATGTGGAAAGTGACGGAAAGTGAAGCGAACAAAATGATTGGGAATTCAGGAAACATAACTTGGGATTTGTTTCTTTTCACTGAAAAGTTCTTTGGGGAACTATTAATGGTTCATCTATAGCATCACTGTGAAACACACACACACACACACACACACACACACATGTCTGGTTTACTATCTTGTGGGGACTCTCCATAGACGTGATGCATTTTATACTGTACAAACTGTATTTTCTATCCCCTACACTGCCCCTGCCCCTAAACCTACCCATCACAGGAGACATGCTGCATTTTTACATTTTCAAAAACTCATTTTGTATGATTTATAAGCTCTTTTCCTCATGGGGACCTCAATTTAGGTCCCCACGGTGACACGAGTCCCCATGAGTCTGTGTGCAGTCAGGTTTAAGTCCCCACCAGGATAGAAAACATGAACACACATACACACACACACACACACACACACACACACACACACACACACACACACACACACACACACACACACACACACACACACACACACACACACACACACACACACACACACACACACACACACACACACACACACACAAAAGTTTTAAACTGTCAGTGATTTGTTTCCACACTCTGATTCAAGTATTAATTTGCAGCATCATTAAAAAAATATCCATTTCACATTTTTCATAAACTTTATCTATCTAATTTTTTGTACTATGGACCACATTATTGTGAGTTGATGGTGTCTATTATCGTCTAGTTTGTCATTTACATTTTGTGTTTCTTGTGCCTTTCCACAGATGCAGATTCTTGACAAGTTCCCAATCGAGGGAGGGCAGAAAGATCCCAAAAAACGGATTATCCCTTTTCTTCCAGGTGATTTTAGGAGGGATTTGTCCTCTCCTTCCTCTCCTCTGCACACTCACAAATACACCGACCTGCAAATACATGGTGTCAGCAGATCTGTCCACAATAAGTCATGGTTATGCTGGGACAGGGTCGTGCTTCCGTTCTTGACTTACACACACACACACACACACACACACACACACACACACACACACACACACACACACACACACACACACACACACACACACACACACACACACACACACACACACACACACACACACACACACACACACACACACACGAGTGTTGTGTTTCCATGTTTTATGGGGACATTCCATAGGCGTAATGGTTTTATACCATATAAACTATATATTCTATCCCCTACACTGCCCCTGCCCCTAAACCTACCCATCACAGGAGACATGCTGCATTTTTACATTTTCAAAAAACATCACTTGTGTGATTTATAAGATGTTTTCCTCATGGGGACTAAAAATTTTGGATATTGCCATCTTTGTGGGGACATTTTGTCCCCATACCGTAGGAATTACCAGTCCACACACACACACACACACACACACACACACACACATGCAGGAAACAGGCACACAAGTCATTGAGATGAGCAGCACCGTTCCATGAGAACAAGAGCCATCAATAAGAAGAAAATGAGAAGACCGCGACGGAGACACAGAGAGATCGAGACACGTTTTCTTGGCTTGCTGACGCGGCTGCTCTATTCCCTGGAAATGTATTGTCTCCCAGCAGTCCCTCTGTTTCTCTCTGTTTGTTCTCACATCCTTCATTATGAACACACTAACTCAGATTATCACTGGCTCTGTTGGATTATTTACAGGAATTCAATGTAATTGGTTGGATTACTATAATATTAAGTGGATTATAAAACTATTTACAACCGTTGTAAGGGAATATTAGAGTGTCAAGTGTCAAACCATTAAATCCATGCACTGTCTCCATTTAATTCCAGTCTGATTATTGGAATCCACTGGGACAGTAAAGAGGGACAGATCAGATTCTATCTATACAGATTTTATACATGTACTATGAATAATTTTGTATTGATTTTTTTATACCTTAGGATATACACCAATCGGGCATAACATTATGACCCTAATATTGTGTTGGTCCCCTTTTTGCTGCCAAAACAGCCCTGACCCGTCAAGACACAGACTCCATTAGACACCTGAAGGTATGCTGTGGTATCTGGCACCAAGATGTTAGCAGCAGATCCTTGGATTGGATCCAGATTCATGGATCGGACTTGTTTGTTCAGCACATCCCACAGATGCTCGATTGGATTGAGATCTGGGGAATTTGGAGGCCAAGTCATCACCTCAAACTCATTGTTGTGCGCCTCAAACCATTCCTTAACCATTTTGAACCACGTTTTATCCTGCTGAAAGACCACACGGCCATCCACGTGATTCATCAGACCAGGCCACCTTCTTCCATTGCTCCGTGGCCCAGTTCTAATGCTCACATGCCACTGTTGGTGCTTTCAGCAGTGGACAGGGGTCAGCATGGGCACCCTGACTGGTCTGCAGCTATGCAGCCCCATACGCAACAAACTGTGATGCACTGTGTATTCTGACACCTTTCTATCAGAACCAGCATTAACTTGAGCAATTTGAGTTACAGTAGCTCGTCTGTTTGATTGGAACACACGGGCCAGCCTTTGTGCCCCACGTGTCCCATGACCCTGTCACCGGTTCACCACTGTTCCTTCCTTGGAGCACTTTTGATAGATACTGACCACTACACACCGGGAATACCCCACAAGAGCTGCAGTTTTGGAGATGCTTTGACCCAGTCATCTAGCTATCACAATTTGGCCCTTGTCAAACTCGCTCAAATCCTTACGCTTGCCCATTTTTCCTGCTTCAAACACATCAACTATGAGGACAAAATGTTCACTTGCTGCCTAAAATATCCCACCCACTAACAGGTGCTGTGATGAAGAGATAATCAGTGTTTCCCCTGTCAGTTTTCATAATGTTATGCCTGATCAGTGAATATCAAGCCTTCTATGAACTTGTATAATTAAATATTTGCAATATTTTCCTCAATACTTTAGGTCCATTTTCCTTGAATTTTCCTTGAAAATCATACAGCAACTTTCAGATGCCCTCCAAGTTAGACATAGATTAAAAGGCACAACATGTCTGTTTGGAATTCATTAGGTTTTTATATACGGCAGTTTTTTCGGAAGAGGCAGTAGGAGCAAATACAGTAATAATAGTATATGAGAACGAACAAATGAAGGTGAATCTATAGCTGTCTTACAAAGGTTTCACAGGGATTTCTTTCTGCACAATGCTGAGTATCTCTCAGTTTTATACTTGAGCGTAAACAGCTTGAGACAGGAGAGCATGACAGCTGGAGTTTGGTGCTATGTGGTGATCTTATCTCCTCCAAAACGTCTGAATCTGATTAAGATATTCCAGATCTCAAGAAGAGCACATGGCGTCTCTCTTCATGTTTCTTGTGGGTTATTCTAAAATGCACTGGAATTAGCTTACAGCGGTGAGCAGGGCTCAACAATGAAGATTTTTTCCAATTGGACCAGTACTTCAGATTTGTGCTTGCCCTGCCAACATTTTCACTGACTCTCTCACAAATATGTTTGTATACGTTGGAAATTTTTTTAATGTGTACATTTTTTTAATGTGTACATTTTTATGTATGTCCTTTTATTTAATATTTTATTTTTCTCATTCTCATATTATATTTTCAAAAAGCAGTAATGTAACTTTGTGACAGAGCTAAATTATTTCTGGAAGGCAATGGAATACAATGCAGCAGATTTGTGTACAGTTTTTCTCAGCTATTTCTGGAAGCTAGATAATTTGACCTTGGTGGCATATGTAACATTTTTTAATCTATCACAGAATATCAAACATTAAAACATGATAAAACACATGTATATGGTCACTCTTATTGTTGAGTATGCTTACATGGTTTTGTGAACCAAATATTTGATTCTACCCTTTTCTTTTAAAGGTAAAATCCTATTCCGACGAAGTCATGTGAGAGACGTGGCCATGAAAAGACTACGCTTTATTGACGACTATTGCAGAGTAAGTCTTTTTTTCCTTCCTTCCTTCCTCTTTGTCTGTGCTTTTGTGTTTTCTCCTCTTTTATTTTCTTATCCAACATGTGTAGGCTGTATTACTTTATTTATAAAACCATGAAACTGTGCGAGATTCTTTATAGGCCTTTTCCTTTGACAAACACTCTGTGTGTAATATGTTGTCATGGGGAAGTGTTGCTCACGCGCATCATATGTGTGTGTGTTCAGCACACGATGTGGTTATGGCATTGGTGTTCCTCAGGGTTCAATATCAAGCCAGTTTTTTGTTCTGTGCTGATATTCTTTGGACTGTGTTCCTTCTGCTGTTCAAAGAAGAATTACCTAAAATAAATCATCCAAAATGTATTAAAAAAGGATAAATACTGTTATCTAAAGTAAAATAATGTTATTTAATAGATGGACTTTGCACAAATTTATTTTATTAATGATATACAATGTGGTCAACTTTTGTAATTAAGCTCTTTTATTTTTTAAAAAAAAGCAGTAGAACGGCTTACTAATATAATACCAACTTAAACATTTTATTAAAAAAAAAGATTGTATTGAAACTATTACATACAGTCCCTCTTTATATTAGGTGGCCTTATGTACTTATATAAAAAAATAGTATAATGTACTTCTTGTGTTCATATTGTATTGTAAAACACTTTTTGCTGATATTGAGGTGGATACGGGTAAAGTTAGGGACAGGTGTGGTGGTATGGGTAAGTTTAGGGTAGGGTTAGGTGTAAGGGAAGGGTCAACAGTGTAATTATATATGTAATTACAGAAATTAATTACAGATGTAACTACATGCAGGTAATTAAAAAATGTAAGTGCAATGTAAAAACATGTATGTACACAATAAGTGCAATGTATCAAATTATTAATTTAAATGTTAGTACATAGTAGTTAAGGTCAGCTAATATAAAGTGGGTCCATATATGCTCCTTTGTTTTGACTTCCTGGATTTCAAGCCTTAAATAGCATTGTCAATGGCATTGTCAACAAATTTTACCCAAGCAAAGCAATGTTGCTGCGTTTTATGCATGTTCACCACGTCAGGTTTTGAGAGTGATTTTGCCTCATTATCAGAGAATATCTACCATCTTGCTGAAATATGATTATGCTAATATGCTGAACAACAAATGAATAAATGAAACCCAGTATGTTAAAGTCTTTGACACACCCTTCACATTCTATTACACAAGTGTGTATATATATTACACCTAACAGACACTTGTACTTATTGGTGTTCACTGTCATATTTACTTTGCCAATGCTATAGGTTACTGAATAATAACCTTAAAATTAGTTTGAGGGATTTTAACGACTTGTTTTTTCCTCCTCTCTATTTCTCCCTCTCTTTATCTTTTCCCTTTTCTTGTCTTGTCTCTTTTCCTTTCCTTCCCCCTCCTTTCTGATGGAATAGAGCCCACTTTTTTAAACAATCCACACACACACAGTGGATGTAAACAAACACACACACACAAACACACACACGCACGCACGCACGCACGCACGCACGCACGCACACACACACACACACACACACACACACACACACACACACTCACACTTATGTGGAGAGCAGCTGTTAAGATAGGCATCATTATGGGATGTCTTAGAAAGATTGCTGTCGTGGTAACAATCTCCATGACATTCACACTAAGGACATTAAAAAAAAGACCCTTCTAAAATAGTTTAGAACATAGAATTCATTTTAATATAAATGTGTCCTTCAGTTGCCTATATATATCAAGCAATGTAATAAAAAATGTAATCAAATTAATTTCTGATTAGTCGATTATGTAAATAATTAATTAGAAATGCCCCTAAATAAACACATCTCAAATACTTTATGTTTATGAAGACTGAATAATATTAATTAGCAAAAAAAAAAAGAAAAATTGAAGGTGGCACTTTTGTATATACAATTCCTTATGGGGTTTACTTTATGAATGATTCAGGGGACATGTTTTATTTTTAATTAAATTACTAAATTGACAGCCCTAGTGTAACATTTATTTAAATCAACCTTTAATTATTTGACAGTTGCTTATATGACAAATAGATAACTAACTTCCTCCAGATTTCCTCTGTCCTTTCAGTGTAGAACATCCTTCCATGAGAGGGAGAGAGAGAGGGATGTGTCTTTGAAGGGCTTAAACGTAGGATGTTTACCAGCTTTTTCCTGAAAGCCTTAATTAGATCTCCATTTAATTGCATTGTACTCTTCAAAGATAAATAAATAACAGCGTTTACTCCAGGGATTCTTCAGAGGACTTGTCTCTCTTGCTTTCCTTTTTATTTTTTCCTCTGTTCTTTCGCTGATTTTCAAATCATGTTTGAGAGCTTTGAAAGCAGTTGGAACACAGAATGAACGTGTTAGACAAATGTTTATGCGGTTTTTCGAAAGCACAATGGCATTAGAATCCCATTCAAGTATTTTAAGCTAAAATACTTGTAGTTTTTTTTTTTTTCTAGTGATGTTTTAGTAAAAACATATCTGATCAGACTCCTTGAGGTATATTGAGTGTGTGTACAGGTCTATGTTTAATCTTAAAAATGACTTGAATGCACCTTGTCTGTGGTGCTGTTTTCATTTGCTGAATGAAAAAGACTTTCGTCATTTTGGACATCTGACCCTCATGGAGATTTTCATATAATGAAGGGAATAACATTTGGTATAATGTGGATTTATTGGTCAGCTGTGTTATTGTATGGCTGTCTTGATGTTTTGAGTCTGATTGTCCGGTTTCATGTACTGTCTGTCTTGTCAGGCGCTGGTCCGGCTTCCTCCCCAGATCTCGCAGAGTGAGGAAGTTCTCCGCTTCTTTGAGACCAAACCAGATGATATCAACCCTCCCGTAGAGTGAGTGTCACACAGACCTTTACAAACCAATGTCTGCACATTCTCCCACTAAGGCCCTGTTTACACCTGGTATAAGGGATAGTTCACCCCAAAATGAAAATTACACCATGATTTACTTACACTCAAGCCATCCTAGGTGTATATGACATTCTTCTTTCAGACGAATACAATCGGAGGGAACTTTCACTTTAAGAGGCGTTATGGTTGATCGGAACACAAGTGGATGACGCTAAATATAGGTGTAAACGGGGGCTAAAACATTTTGAGTTTGTCCACTTTCAACCACTTCCAGAGGTAGTCGAAAACACATTTGACCGGATTGCGTTCCTATTGTAGACCCTCATGTGGTCAAATGCATTCCATTAGCCACAAAAGACTGCCTACTCTCCGCCTAACATGTAAACGGTATGGTAAGCACGCTAACCGGACAGGATTTAAACTTTGTCAGCTGAAGACCCAAGTTTGATTTGAGGATGAAAAACGTACCAAGAACAATGTTCTCTCACCATTCCTGATTTCTAACACACACTCACAGCGTTTGGCACGGTCGTGCGGCTGTCAGAGCAGAAACAAAAGATGATGCTATCTGTATGTTTGATGCTCCTCTCTAAAAAACATGGTTGAAAGTGTACAAAAGAGACAGATTAAAACACCAGGTGTAAACAGGTATGTGTCTCCCTCGTCCACTTGTGATTTGATCGACCAAAATGCATCTTAAAGGGATGATTCACCCAAAAATGAAAATTCTGTCATCATTTACTCACCCTCAAGGTGTTCCAAACCTGTATAAATGTCTTTGTTCTGCTGAACACAAAGGAAGATATTTGGAAGAATGTCGCTAAAGGAACACTCCACCGTTTTTTTATTCAACATCTTTCCTACATTTAGATATGTGGGCAAATGCATTTTTGTCTCAGTCCATGCATTGTTTTAGTTTGGCTGGGTCACCGCTAGCTTAGCTTAGCATAATGAATGGAATCCTATGTTGCCAGCTAGCATGTCCAGAGTGTGTTGCGTGATATCTCTGCGCCCAAGCAGCAGTGCTTCGGACGAAATCCAGTGGGAACTGGAAAGTTTTGCGCAGTCCTACGTCACTGGACTAATCTTCACGGTACTTAGATGGCGATGGAAATGCAAACAGCAGCAGGTCTGGGGGAAAAAAGTTCCTGGGACAAATTGTTCAGGGTAATTTCGGTGGAAACGGGGCTATAGTGGGGAAAAAATACTATGGTAGTCAATGGCTGCTTGGTTGCAAACATTCTTTCAAATATCTTCCTTTGTGTTCAGCAAAATTTTAATTTTTGGGTGAACTATCTCTTTAATACCAGGTGTAAACAGGGCAAAAGAAAAACCCAAATGAAGCCAAATATGAATGAAATACTTTGCTGCATAATGCACTACACCATATACTGAATACTATTTGTTTTTTTAAATAGTGCTATTTTACGTATAATGGTACTGGAAATGGATGATGAGTGGATTGCACTGTGGGATACAGTAGTCTTTGCACAATGTTGTTTACATCTAGACATCAAGAAAATTAGCTGTACATAGCATGCATGTTGCATACTGTGCAAAAAAAATTAAATTGACACACACAGACGTGCATGATTTCTCACACTCCCACATACTCTGCATGGTGTTGTGTAAATTTTAGAGCCTCCTGCTGTATTTACATACTTTTCTTAGATTAGCTCTGTAAAAATTTTCATAATTTGGCTCTCAAGAATGTCACTTCTTCATTGTAAGAGAATCTGTGTGCGTTTTAAGAGAGGTGCAAATTGAAGTTACTCCTATTCCGACACCTTTTTATCACAGGGATGCAATGGTATTTTATAATTAACACTGATGTGGATATGCACAGTCCTCTGTGAGTGTGTGTAAGAGGGTCTTTCCCCAGGCTGGTCCATAATTATCTCCTGTGAATTCCATGAAAATTCGAGCCAAATGAATTAACCTAAAAAATTAATAGAGGAGGAGAAAGCCATGTTAGGAATAATTCATTTGTTACACACACTAACATTCAAATGTTGGGGGTCAGTAAGATTTTTTTAAAGGGATAGTTCACCCAAAAAATGACACTTTTTTCATAATTTACTCACCCTCATAATTTGTTCCAAACCTATATGACGGTAAAGCTGACGTAGACATTGACTTCCATAGTAGAATATTTTTAGAATATCTTCTTTTGTGTTCAATAGAAGAAAGAAACTCATACAGGTTTGGAACAACATGAGGGTGAGTAAATGATTACAGATTAAAAATTTTTGGGTGAACTATCCCTTTAAAAGTAATTCAAAGTTTTATTCTGCAATGACATACTAAATTAATCAAAAGTGACAGTAAAGACATATAATGTTACAAAAAGAAAAAATCTATTTCAAATAAATTTGAAATAAAAAAAGCTTATTTCCAACACACACATAAAAGGCAATTACGACTCACAATCCTGAGTTAAAAACATGCTATGACGTATTTCCAAGTGAAACAGAATATTGAACAGAGGGCAGGGTTTTACTTCAGCGCTCCTCCTCTCCATCTCTCGCTCGTAGCAGACTAACGGTCGGAGGGAAGTGGTTTAGATATTCAAACCCAAGCCGTCAAACTGATGTCATCTTAGAAGGAACGCCATTCCAGACCGGAAATTACTTTTCAGATTTGGAATAAAGATTACCACGGCAAACAATTTTTTCTGTGTATTAACTTGCACAGATGAATTGTTCACCCTAAGACCGGTAATGTGTGCTAACAAAGTAAATAAGGTCGATTTTGAATTCATGATGACTTTAATTTGAAATATTTCACAATATTACTGTTTTTACTGTATTTAAAAAATAAATAAATGCAGCCTTGGTGACCATAAGAGATTTCTTTAAAAAACATAAAAAAATCTTACGGACTACAACATTTTGAACAGTATTTATATATTTTGTGAATAACTACTGTTCACCTTTAAGTTATAATTGTCTGTCTTTCACACTGTCCAATTGTTTTAGTAATCTCACATAGGCAGCTTTGTTTGCTGTAGTAGTGGAACAAAAAGGAAAAAAAGAACATGAGCCTGTAACCATTTTTTTTTTTCCTGTTTCTGTACTCTGAGCTGTCCGTCACATACTTCTTTTAAATTCCCTGCTTTTCTTTCCCTCTGTGTGAATTTCTCCCTGGTGATATGAAGTAGGCAATCTATTTTCATGTTCAAAACACATTCATCATATGCTGCATTGGCTACACACAACCACGCACTTACACCAACACACACACACAGCTCACTCTTTACAATCATGCTGTAGCTCTCCAGAAAAAAAAACCCAACAACTTAATTTTGTCTGTCATCTACAGTGCATCCTTGAACACTGATGATTTTATGTTGCTGCTCATGGCAGTTCTTTATATTATAACAGTTAAAGTCCATGATGGTAAAATATGTGTGTGTGTGTGTGTGTGTGTGTGTGTGTGTGTGTGTGTGTGTGTAGTACATGTGTCCTTGTATGCGTGTGTGCTATAGGGTTGGCAAAAACATACCTTACAGGATGTTATAATCAAGGACTTACATTTAAAATATACTGAAGCTAAGTTTTCAGCAGTCTTCAGTGTCACATGATCCTTCAGAAATCATTCTTCTATGCTGATTTGATGCTCAAGAAATATTTCTTAGTATTATCAATGTAAACGCTATCCCTGCCATTGACAGCATTTTCTGTCATTCATGACACAACGCTTCCTTGCTGTTGACGGAATTTTCCAGCAAACCATGATCTGAAAGAGTACTAAATCTCCTGATCGAAACACAGGCGAAGAAGAAGCAGAAACAAGTGATAGAAACATTTGTTTACGCTCAATGCGATCATCAAACATCAAACAGCATATAAATCAAAAGTGCCTAATGTTACTGAATGAAATGTCGACCCGGGACAAGCTGTAGGACCGTGAAGCATTAGGGTGTTGAATTTTCTTAGCTTTTTGCTCAAAATGTTGCTTACATTTTTTTTTAAACGTACCCACATTCAAGTCTTGATTTTTTTTTCAAGCAGAGGCACCTTCTTTCTTTTGATATATGGTATGTTCAGATATTCATTCAACAAAAAATTGCTGTTGTTTTTTTTGTGTGTGAAAAATTATCAAAAATGCTAGCACTGGCTTGCAACTTTTTAAAAAATGCTGGCGAGGAAAGAGTTAGGAAAATTCCCATACTCATAAAAAAAGTTTAAAAGGAATCTTTCATAGCATTATAAATATATCTTTACTGTCACTTTTGATCAATTTAATTCATCCTTCCTGAATAAAATTATTAATTTGTGGAAGCTTGTTCCCACCACGGAATAAAAAATAAAAAAGCGAGTTGATTTTATATCTTACAGTTCTGAGAAAAAAGTTTGAATTGAGTGATAGAAAATTACAATTGCAAGGAAAAAAAGAGAGGTGTGGATTTTTTATTCTTATGAACTCATAATGATGCATTTATTTGTCGCCGCACTAGTCCTCTCATCTCCATCACTAAGCTTTAAATGGCATCTGTTTCTGTCATCCGTTTTGAAACTGTTCCTCTTTATTAGTTTTTAACAGTTTATGCACTTGTTATGTTTGGAAACTGACTCTCTGGACTGTGATGTGTTATTCAAACCTCCAAGTGTTAATTGTCAGAGTTCTATTAGAACAGACACATTGCTGCTAACAGCTAAACAGCCTAATGTCACTCACCTCTGCAGGTGGATTTATTTTGGCACTTTAGTTGCAAGAAAAACTCCATGTTTATGTGTGTGTATGGTGTACAGACTGTGCCCTACAGTGAGCTGTATGTGATAGGTGGATTTGTATCAGGCTAAGCTATGATTACGTCTCTCCGTCTCAGATATACAGGCTGAATCACTTGGAGACCAGCAGTTAGTAAATCAAAATGAAACCGAGACCCTGATGTTTAAGAGAGTGTGCCTGTGAGTGTACATCCTATGAGTGATCAGTCTCTGTATGTGTTTGACTTTAGTTTGGAATGAAACACATTAATTTTTTCTGTATCTGGCAGTATAGATGTACAGTAATTGGCCACACAAATGTATGAATCTTTCTGTACAGTATGTATTGATTCTCTAGCAGTAGCATATTCTGCACATCAGCTAGTTGATACTGTGCTGATCTTTTTCAGTGGTGTGATTTCACAGGGGTATGCGATTCTTAACTTGTGTGAGACTCGAGAAATGGCTTACATCGACGCTCACATGCCATCAAACAGACATATGTCTGCAGCCATTCAGATTCCAGCAGGCTTTGTTGTTTGGGGTCAGTAAGATTTTTAGAAATGAATACAGCAAAGACACATTATTCAGCAAGGATGCTGATATTTATAATGTTACAAAATATTAATTATCTATTTCAAATAAACACTGTTCCTTTGAACTGTCTATTCATCAAACAGTGTATCATGGTTTCCACAAAAACCATATAATAATATATTTATTGTGCAGCAAATCATCATTTTAGAATGATTTCTGAAGGATCATGTGACAATCTCCTGAACTCCAAACTGAATGTCATAATGGGAAAGAAAGGTGATTTAAGCCATTTTGAGCGTGGCATGGTTGTTGGTGCCAGACGGGCCGGTCTGAGTATTTCACAATCTGCTCAGTTACTGGGATTTTCACGCACAACCATTTCTAGGGTTTACAAAGAATGGTGTGAAAAGGGAAAGACATTCAGTATGCGGCAGTCCTGTGTGCGAAAATGCCTTGTTGATGCTAGAGGTCAGAGGAGAATGGGCCGACTGATTCAAGCTGATAGAAGAGCAACTTTGACTGAAATAACCACTCGTTACAACCGAGGTATGCAGCAAAGCATTTGTGAAGCCACAACACGCACAACCTTGAGGCGGATGGGCTACAACAGCAGAAGACCCCACCGACTACCATTCATCTCCACTACAAATATGAAAAAGAGGATACAATTTGCACAAGCTCACCAAAATTGGACAG
This sequence comes from Gobiocypris rarus, assembly GCA_023029165.1. Taxonomy (NCBI): domain Eukaryota; kingdom Metazoa; phylum Chordata; class Actinopteri; order Cypriniformes; family Gobionidae; genus Gobiocypris; species Gobiocypris rarus. The sequence continues at coordinate 40,620,425 of CM040914.1, forward strand.
TTGAAGACTGAAAAAATGTTGCCTGGTCTGATGAATCTTGATTTCTGTTGAGACATTCAGATGGTAGAGTCAGAATTTGGCGTAAACAGAATGAGAACATGGATCCATCATGCCTTGTTACCACTGTGCAGACTGGTGGCGGTGGTGTAATGGTGTGGGGGATGTTTTCTTGGCACACTTTAGGCCCCTTAGTGACAATTGGGCATCGTTTAAATGCCATGGCCTACCTGAGCATTGTTTCTGACCATGTCCATCCCTTTATGACCACCATGTACCCATCCTTTGATGGCTACTTCCAGCAGGATAATGCACCATGTCACAAAGCTCGAATCATTTCGAATTGGTTTCATGAACATGACAATGAGTTCACTGTACTAAAATGGCCCCCACAGTCACCAGATCTCAACCCAATAGAGCATCTTTGGGATGTGGTGGAACGGGAGCTTCGTGCCCAGAATGTGCAACCCACAAATCTCCATCAACTGCAAGATGCTATCCTATCAATATGTGCCAACATTTCTAAAGAATGCTTTGAGCACCATGTTGAATCAATGCCATGTAGAATTAAGGCAGTTCTGAAGGCGAAAGGGGGTCAAACACAGTATTAGTATGGTGTTCCTAATAATCCTTTAGGTGAGTGTGTATATATATATATATATATATATATATATATATATATATATATATATATATATATATACAGTCCCTGACAAAATCGTGTCCCTTATCTATTTTGTAGAAACACCTGCTATTAACCTGATTTTTAATTAATCAATTGGTGTTAGAAATAGCTCATATGAAAAGCTTAAACCCTCCCAAATGACGTTTAATGCACTGAAATAAATTAGTTTCACTGAAAAAAGATTTATCATTTAATCAAGACAGAAAGGTCAAATTTTTTGTCGCCTATACAGAAATTGAACAAATTTACTGCAAATACACAAATATGTCAGCAAATTAAGTAGTGGTGCTGTGAGATCCAAATTGAATATCTTGTATGACTTCCATGAGCTTGAAGGACTGCATCCATGTGGTTTGGAAAGGATTCATACAATTTATTGATGAAGTCATCAGGAATAGCAAAGAAAGCAGTCTTGCATGCCTCCCAGAGTTCATCAATATTCTTTGGTTTCGTCTTTCATGCTTTCTCTTTCATCCTACCCCACATATGCTTAATGATGTTCATGTCTGGTGACTGGGCTGGCCAATCCTGGAGCATCTTGATCTTCTTCGCCTTGAGGAACTTTGATGTGGAGATGGAAGAATGCGATGGAGCACCATCCTGCTGCGGAATTTGGCCTCTTTTATGGTTGGGAATATAAGAGGTAGCTAAGATTTCTTGGTACTTTAGACTATGCAGATCTCTCGCACACCCCCATACTGGATGTAACCCCAGACCATGTTTTTTCCCCCACCAAACTTCACTGTTTTCTGGGTGAATCTCGGATCCATGTGGACTCCAGTAGTTCTCCTGCAATGTTTGCGGTGACTGTGGGTTAATTCAACAGAAGATTCATCTGAAAAATCCACCTTCTGACACTTTTCCAGCGTCCATCCTTTTAGCAGGCTGTGGGCTTTGGCAAATGCCACATGGTTTTTCAATTGTCTTTTGTTTAGTGCTGGCTTCTGGGCACTGATTCGACCATGGAGGCCATTTCGAGACAGAATCCGACAAACTGTTCTGGTTGACACAGGGACTTCAGGTGACCAGGTCTCGTGGAGCTCTGCTGCAGTGGAAAATTAGAGCCAACAAATGGTCCTCTCGAGCAGTTGTCTTGCAGGGTCTGCCTGACCTGGGTTTGTCATAAACGTCTCCAGTCTCTTCAAATCTTTTTTTTATCCTCTGTACTTGACGCTGAGACACTTTGAAGGTGTCTGCCACATCAGCAGTGGATCTGGTCTTCAGCCTCTTGATAATCAAAACTTTAGTCTCAGGGTGAATCTTAGGCATGTTTGCAGAGGTGTAGTTACAGTTGTTGAAGGTCTAGTGCACTGGGGTTCTTTTTATACACACCTGAGACCTAATTGATCCATTATTAGTCACAGGTGAAGCTCATATGACAAGGCGACAACACTTATGTCTTTGCAAAAATTGACTCAATGGGCTTTACCAAACTGTGAATATTAGAATATTTGTTGACAGTTTCATTATTATTACAAAAGCTGTTGGGATTAAAATGAGCCATTTCTTGTAAAAAAATCTTGACAAGAAATATATTTCAGGGGCACTTTAGTTCAATTTGTACACAAGCGACAAGACTTTTGTCAGGGACTGTATATATATATATATATATATATATATATATATATATATATATATATATATATATATATATATATATATATATATATATATACAAAATCAGAACCCTAAACATTTGAAAGGTAGTGTATTAAAGGGATAGTACACACACACACACACACACACACACACACACACACACACACACACACACACACACACACACACACACACACACACACACACACACAAAACCTTTTTACTTTCTCAAAAAAAATTTTTTTTTAATTCTGTATCATTTATAAGCCTTTTGAAAATGGGCACATGGGGTAAGGTCCACATAAGTCATCATACACATTTGTGTCCTGATATGTCACACACGCACACACGCACTACTATTTTTTGCCATTTGTATTTCTTGATATATTAACACATTTTTACGTATCAGAATTGATAAGAATTCACCCTCTGTCATCATTTACTCAAATATCATTCCAGTATGACAATCTTTATTCTGCTGTTGAAAAATGTACACGTTTTCTACATAATGAAAGTAAGTGATGTATGTACAGCTGTACTGTCTGGTGCCAAAAAGGAAAAAAAAAAAGCCCCATAAAAGTATGACTAATGCACTGTATTTCAAAGCTCCTGGAGCCATATGGTAGCTTTGTATGACGAAATGACTGAAATGTATTCACTTATTTTATAGTGTTTTTTTGTTTGTTTGTCATTTTGGATCTGTGCAGCTTTCTTCACTGAAAAAGAAGGGGAATAAATCTAGAATTTTCATTTCTGGATAATCTACTCCTTTCAACAGCCAGATGTCTGGATCAAGCTAGCTTTTTTAAATTGTATCGCTTTCGCCCTTATGAACTGTAAAACTCATATTGCCAGATTATTATCTCTTGAAGTAGATGGTCATTTCGTAACATTACCTAGACTTTCATTTCAGGAGAGATCTGGAGTCATGGAGTTCATTGAATGATGTGGAATAATGGATTGGTTGAATGTGGTCTGTCGTGAGGACGGTTGAAGTGAAGGTGAAATTTTAGATGCATTTGTGCCGTGTAAGTGTGCTGCTAGTGTTTCTGTTTTTAGATGGATATGAATTATTGATGTATCGAAGATTTCCACCGGGAAATAAATTCCCCTGAGGAAAACACAGACATGTGTGAGCACTCTTGATCTTGAGAGCATGGCCACTTTCAGCAAATACTGATCTATGATCAGATTTCCCAGTATTCACACCATGGCATCAATTCACTAAAAGTCAAGGTATAGCAGGTTCAGATGACGTCATCCAATCTAATAATATCACATGACAATATCAATTCAGTTAGGTGTAGAACAACAGAAAAGAGAAAGACAAAACATTAGCAAAAGCCAACAGCATCAGCCAAAAAAATAAAAATAATAATTCATAGCTTTTTTTTGATATATGAATTAATTAAAAATGTATCAGTTACCTTATGATTCCACAAAAAAGCAAGATATTGAAGATCTCATAAATTGGTGAAGTCCATGTTACACAATATAATTATTTAATAATCAGCATCTGAGCAGATGGTTTAAAGGCCATAAACACTGCACCATACATCACAATCATGAGCAACGTTTGTTTATTTACCTCAACTTTCTCTGGGAAAGTTCACTCAAAAATTAAAATTCAGTAATTCATGTTGATGGCCATATTACCTTCTTTTTTTTGGAACACATAAAAAGATTAAAAAAAGAAGTCTAGTTTGTGCTTGTCCATTTAAGGTGCAGTAAGCGATTTCTGAGAAACACTGTTTGAAATTTGAAATCAACCCAAACAAAAAGACCCCTCCCTTCATTGCTCCGTCCCAAAAATGCATGAACACCCAATACAAGTCTCTTTATCATAGCTGAAGCGAAGCAAAATATTGCTTCACGAAAAATTAGGCGAAGATGCCGAATTAACGGCAAGAAAGAACAAAAAAAATCAACATGCAGTAGCAACACAACAATGCAATCAAGAGTTGGTTGTTAGCTTCAGACAAACAATGACACTCAAAACTGTCCTGTTAAAGCTAACTATAGGGGCTTTCACACTGGGTAGCTCTAGGAACTAGCCTGGTTCCTTGAGAACTAAAAGTTCCCCTAGGACCGTTTTCCTGGTTGCATTCACACCGCCAGTAGGAACTCTGAAGTGACGTAAGCGGCGCTTGTTGTTGTGACTTTTATTTTGACAGCGCAACAGACCTTTATTTTGACAGTGCTGAGAACTCTTGAGCACACAGCTCCCATATTCTGTGATCTATTTAACAGTCCTGTCTAATACGTTATTAGATAAAACTGTTATACAAAGAATGTAGACAGTATTTGAAACATGTGGTTCATGTCGTTAGCTGAGCAGAAATAAATAATCAAAGTTGCGTTGGATTTTCTTCTTAGCATAAAGGTTGAGAGGTCCATCTATCACTGTATTCCTCATTGGTAAAGTTAGTTTGCAGTGTAAATATATATTTAAAAAAATGGCAAGTGCAAGTGTTTGCGTGCGTTTGGCAAATCAGCGTACACTTATGTCAGTTCCTTTTGTGCTGGGTTAGACCCTACTCTGGAGTAGGAGCTGATTTAGTCTCCAAAAGGTATTCCTAGAACTAAAATTCCTTGTTTCCAGGTCTTGAGGTGCAAGCATGCCAAAAAGCGGAAAAACTCTGCCTTTAGTTCTAGGAACTATGAAAAGGTTCCTCTGGTGTGAAAGCCCCTATTACAAAAACAGCATACCGTGGCTCTGTGAAGCATAGCAAAACCAATGTTACTCCCATAACAGCGCAACCTCTGCATCTGTTATCAGGCCTTCTTGCTTAGGTCACTCTAGCATGGAAAAGCTTTTCTAATATTAATCCTAAAGCTTGTATCCATTCTTTTTCTAGTGATATTCTTTTGCCATTTTCTCTTTTGTAATGTCTCTCAGCCATCTCTCTTTCTACAGTCTTTCTTCAAATCTCCCTCTTGCTCACTCTCTCTCTCTCCTCCCCTCCCCCATCACAAGTGGACACGCCCCCTACTGCTGATTGGCTATAAGTGTGTTGTGCTGCTCAGTCTGATCCACAGCATTTCTCAGAAATCACTTACTGGAACTTTAATGGCATAGAATGGTGATTTCCATCGAGGTTTTTTTTTATTTTTATTTTTTTTTAAAGAGGATACAAACGTGTCATAAATCCCCTGCAACCCCTCGTGCCAAGTGTTTTGAAGGCGATAATGTACTTTATTATTAAACTGAAATCTTGCCCTTGCAGTCCTGCGTACATTCATGCGAGTGTTCAGCAGTTTGCGCCGGTGCATTTTGAAACATCAGTTATAATCAATGTTAATAAAACACGAAGTGAAACACAAGACCTACAGTATAAACCTCAGAAGACTATTTGTGTACTTTTTTCTCTCAGGTGAATATCTCTGTTGTGTGCCGTTTTTTTTAGACAGAATGTTGCATTTACGAGTTAATGGGCCTATAGTAGCTATACTCAACTCATTTTGTTATTTGTAATGTATTCTTTAGCACTTTCCGTGCAGCGATACACAATTGACGCCCTTGAATCAAAACATGAAACTGGCAATCACAATATCATCTCCCTTCCAGCGTGTTCATGGCCTGCCCTTTGTTTTGTTCAGTGTGTTTGTTTTCTAGCTAGCACAGTTTGTGCCATTTAAGATTTGTAGCAGGTATGTGCTGCATGGCTGTTCTCACGGACAATGTAGGGCACTGTTGACAAAGAAACCCCTCCGTTAACACAGCTGGAGGGAAAGAACTCCATGCATCTGACGAAGATAGACAAAGATGCTCTTTGAAAACACAGAAAAAGCCACAATTGATTCATAGTTCCCGCTGCACTACATTGGATTGTGAATTTCTGGGAGTCAGACATTTTGTGTTCCAGACATAGCCTAAGTTTTAAACTTTCTGTTTGTGTATCAGGAGTGTCATGAATTCAGTAAATACTTTTGCATTTGATAACAGCTCATCTACATATGATGTATATAATATTTAACAAAAAAAAAAATATATATATATATATTACCCATGTATATATCAAAGTGCCACTGAATCTGACTTCAGTTATCCAATTTAAGATGTAGCTGTAGATATCTTGTGGAGGGACACTGTTAGAGCCATCTGCTGGAAGACATGCAAATTGCAGCCTATGCCATTATTTGTTAATTTGGCCTAATGGTGGATTTCATCTAATATTAATGTTAGCCAATTTAATTATGGATCACTTATATATTTCTTTCTTTCTTCTTCTTCTTCTTCTTCTTTTTTTTGTAAAAGAGAAACAATTCCACTTTTATTCTGATTTAATTATTTAAATCAGATTATTTCTGTATACACATCTCCTTTATTTACTAGACTTTTTTTTATCTTAATATTAGTCTTAATCTGAATCTGACCCCTTAGAAACTTTTTATTATAGAAATATTTTGTAAAATAATTTGCTTGGAATTAATTAAAAATAATTGTCAAAAAATTGGCATTGGATTTTAACTGTTAATGACCACTAGAGGTCACTGTCACATCTATTGTTTCTTATTGTTTTTTACTTTTTTTTTTTTTTTTTTTTAGAGACCATTTGCATATTGAAACTTGTTGAGTGTTAAGTTTGGACACTGCATGCTGAAAATGGAAGTTACACATTTCTTTGTTGTCGTTGTACATTGTTAAATTTCAATTGCAATTAAGAATGAATATTTGTTTTATATGCATTAGTAGCTTAGTTTATAGACAAAACTTTATAGTCTTCTCCTGGTTGTTGGTTTCTCTCTGTCAAACACACACACGCACACGAACACGAACAATTTAAATGCACTCTGGCTGGTTGCTTTTCCTGTCAGACACATTTTTTCCCAGAATTCTTTACATATCCAGAGCTCATAGACAAGCGACTGGAATCCCAGGAGATCTTTGAACACTGCAGCATGCGTTCAGAGCACACTGGAGTGTGTTTTACCATTAAGTTTAAAATAGAGTGTCACACAAAAGCTGCTATCCGATACAATCAGAATTGAGATGACATGGAACCTACTGTATTACATAATTGCACAAAAGATCTGTCATAGATGATTTTAAAGACAATTTTTTTTGCCATTCAAATTCCCTCCAGTATCTCCCAGTGTGTCCATTACTCCAAGCCTTACACTTAGCTACATGAGATCTGAGACAGATGGCAATGATCAGAGCAGCGTTTCCACCACAAACACACATTTGCTATTTTAGACCATCTGATGTCGAGCAGTCCCTCTCACTGTCTCTCTCTGTTTGCCGGCTGTGTACAGGGGAACATTTTTTATTAGCTGGTATGATGGATGGTTGCTGGTAGACTGTGTATTCCCATATGGAGTGCTGTAAATCCTGACCTGGTTATCCTATAGTCTTTCTGTGTAATTAAACGGGGTGGGGGGTAGATCTGACTTAAACCCCTTAGAGAAACAAGTGACATCTGATCACAGTGCTGGAAATAAATACACTCAATATTACATTGTCTAGAAGCATGGGTGAAAATCCTTCACAATGTACCAGTTTTGATTTAATTTCCATATTTTCAATAGAAAGAATATATATATATATTTTACATTTCACTAATTTGACAAATTATGAATTGTCCAATTACAATTTCAGTTTATTCAATGTTGAACAGTACTAAATATTTTTGTTGAAACAGGATTCTTTAATGAATATAAAGTTCAAAAGAACAGCATTTATTTTAAAAGTAGAAAATTAATTTTAATATACAAAAGACATATACACTCTCAGAAAAAAAGGTACAGTGCTGTCACTGGGGCGGTACCCTAAGGTACAAAAGGTAAAAGGTACATCTTTGTACCTTACTCACCCCTAAATGGTACATATTTGTACCTCAAAAGGTACATATCAGTACTTTAAGAGTGCGTATTAGTACCTTAAAGGTTCATATTAATACCTTAAAGGTACATATTAGTACCTTTTCGGTTTTGTACCTTAGGGTACTGCCACAGTGACAGCAATGTACCTTTTTTTCTGACAGTGTAGGGTGCATCTCAATCAGCTCCCAAGTTCAGTAGTCAGGGCACAGATCAGGCATTCGGCCATTTTAAGGGCTGTTCCAATCGCAGAATCGCTCCAGTGAACTGAAACTTTTGCTCCCCATAAAGTCCCAGAATGCACCTCAAAACCCAGGGTGCATGGATGCTCACTATGCTCCCTTAAAGGAAGTTCTGAAGCGTGAACTAAAATCACGTGAGCCAACTCACTACACATAAAGACACACAATATGTGTTTTTAAAAATAGAAACCATTATTTTATTATATTTCAGCTTAAACATATATCATTAAAATAGGTAATGAACATTTAAAACTGATTTAAGGCTGAAATGTTGCACTTATATGTAACAAGTATTTTTCATAATGTACTTTAAATAACATTACAGGTAATGTCAGAAAGATATCAGCTCTCCTGTTGTTCATAAATACCAGTAATGATATTGTTCTGTGAGGAAATAGAGTTGTCAGAAATAGAGTCATCAGTGTCCCAATGTGTAGTGAGCCAGCGTCCTTTAATGGCCTTCCCAGTGCCTGATCTTGTGTACACGATATACTGATTCACAAGCTCGGGAGCTAGGGAACTGAATGAGACACACCCAGAAAGGCGTGGGCATGTCATCATCAAAGCTTTGAAATTGTAGTTCACCCAAAAATTCAAAATAAAATAAATTCTAAGTAAATTCTGTCATTTACTTACCCTCAAGTTGTTCCAAATCTGTATGAAGTTCTTTCTTCTGTCAAACACAAAAGAAGATATTTTGAAAAATGCGGGTAAGTACACATTTTTTGGTCTTCTTTTGTGTTCAACAGAAGAAAGGTTTGGAAAAACTTGAGGGTGAGTAAATAATGATAAAATAAAGCAATAAGCCCTTTGTGAAGCCGTGGTTTACAGTGAATTTATAACAGCTGAAGGGCGTTGTTAGGCATGACGCGGAGCTGTTATAAATTCACTGTAAACCACAGCTTCACAAAGGGCTTATTGCTTTTATAAAACGGTTACTACACAACACAAATATTAAAGCCAAAATATATATGCATCAATGCAACTTAAAGTAAAATCAAGAAAAGCCTTCCTTCCGCCGGAAAAAAATAGTCCCTGACCGTGAACAGCCACCACTGATCTATGTAACAGCTACAGAAGTTACATTATTAGATTATTTAGATTATTAGATGGCGGCAAAGACTGTCTTTATGTGTGAGTCACTCAATAGCGAAGACTTTTATATTTAAAGGACTAAAACTTATAAGCAACTAACAAATGAGCGCTGTCACTGTCCGGACACGGGAACACCCCTTTACTGTTAAAAGGATATAAAGATATTGCAGCGGACATTCACTGAACATAGGACTAAACTAAAGGGTTACTTCAGCGATTAGCATTAAGGTTTGTATCAGTAGAAACCCGGGAGTATATTCGAATTATCTTACTTTCCCCCCTCATGTGACCCTGAGACGAGAGAATTATGTATTTTATTTCTGGAAAAATTCCCCCGATGACGCAAATATCGTCATTTTGCGTCATCTGAGGAGTTTTTGTCCAGAGGCTAAAGACTACAGCCAGCAGGAGGCGCTATTTCCTCATGTTTTCAACATCGCACTCACAGCATTCGGCTCGGGGAGCTGCGGAGATTCATGATTTCGTACGAAAGTTAAGCTTCCAAAGACATGAACTGAAAATGCACCAGACTGTTCATGTGCTATGAATGTGATCCAGTGCAAGTGATCCAGTAATCCAGTAGCCGTGCCAGGGCAGCGAAGTGCATTCTGGGAAGTGTTTTCTTTCATCCTCATGAGACAAAAATACATTTTCTGTGTTTTCTCAGTCTAGAAGGCACCAAATTCAAAAATAATTTCACATTTCTACTACATTAATGACCCAGTTTAAATACAGATTCATCTTCCCAGCGCTGAAGTGCCCCTTTAAGGAATATGCTCAATCTGAATACAGGTAATTAATTCAACTGGTCACTTAATCTCTCTCTCACATAATAACACAAGCTTCAATGAACATAATCAGTGAGAACAACCATATGTTTACGTTGCTAAGTGTGGTTGCTAAGGGTGTTTAGCAGTGATACACAGAACCGCTGGGTGAAGCGGTCATAGCCGTGTTTTATCGTGAATGAAACACAGTTATTGACCAATTAGAACCAAGGACTGGAACTAACCTTTTTTGATGAACTATCCCTTTAAGGGATTTAGTATGAAATGAAAGACTCATTCAGTCTGTCATGATTGGTTGGTTTAGGTGCAGACCCAGGTGGTCACTGGTCACAGTGACTGATTATTGTGTGGCTCTTCAGGGGTTAATGCTGGATAAAACTAGTTAATTATCCAAAGTGGTGTTGCTTAAGGGCCTGATAAGATGATCAGTCAAGGAAAGAGAGAAAAGACAGAGTAAGTACAGAGGATAGACAACAATAATTGGGATTTAGTTCAAAGTTAAAGGCCTGTTTCATGAGGCGCATCTGTTGAGGTCCTTTTAGACGAGAGGACATTCATAGAACAAAGCGATGATGAATATGGAAGGAAAATGACATGACAATGCTGATTGGCTAATGACACCTTAAAGGGATAGTTCACCAACAAAATGTTATTCTCTCATTTACTCACCCACATGTTCCAAACCTGTGTGACTTTTTTTCTCTGTGGAACATAAAAGAATATATTTTGAAGAATATGGGTAACCAAACCATTTCACATTTTCCCAATGGATACGATGGAAGTCAATGCCAAAACTGGAAGAAAATGTCAGAAGAACATAAAACACATGGCGGAATGGTCCCAAAACCGTTACGGCCCCTGCGCCATGGAAAAAATACCGTGCTCTGTTGAGTCATCTTTCAGGCTAATTCCTAAAACCGGATGGGTTTACTGCTAGGAACCGTTAGCTTGGCACGGTCAACAAACATGAGTCAGTTTGGACCAGGTGGACGTTGTGGAGCAAACACTGTTTCCTCAATGTTTTTCCATCTGCGAAACAAATGCAGAATGGTTTCATGACAGCAGATTTCAGACACCTTTCAAGGCTTCTCCAATCATCAGATCTAAACATCATTTAACTCGGAGGAAGTTCAGAAGCAAACAGTGTGAAGGTCCGTTTCTGGAGATCTGGAGTGTGAGGAATGATCTCTGTTTTTTGCTCCTGTGCTCTTGTGTAAACATGCATCATGATGGTTTTGTTTCATTAAGTGTTGAATCTGTTTGTAGCTATAAAGTCTTATGTTGTAACACATGGTCCAGTTTCCCGTCCACACAGATACAGAAACAGAACAATAACAGAAACCAGAGGGAGCAGCCAGAGGCTCTACTTATGAAACACTGCTTGGCATTTCTTGGTATTTTTTGCTCTTCTGTTTGTGTGTGTTGGTTTGTGTATGTTCCTTTGTTTTGACACTTGTATTAAAGGAGGGACTCAAACTTTAACAAAGAATGAGAATATCATAGTAACTCAGGGTTGGTTTCTTTTGGGCCCTGTAACCACCTATCAGTCACATATGAATGGCATAACAATGACTAGAAAACCTTAGCAACACCCTAGCAACTGCACAGCAACATATACACTACTGTTCAAACGTTTGGGTTCAAGTTTTTTTTCAGAAAGGATGCATTCAATTGATCAAAAGTGACAGTAAATAAGGCAGACTGATCATCATATTAGAATGATTTCTGAAAAATCATGTGACACTGAAGACTGGAGTAATGATGCTGAAAATTCAGCTTTACCATCACAGAAATACATTACATTTTTAAATATATTACAATAGAAAATGCTTATTTTATCCTAGCAACCATAAAGTAACATGATAAAAATCACTCAAAACTAGTAACAAGCTAGAAACCATACAGCAACATTAAAAAAAAAAAAAATACACCCTAGCAACCACAAAGAAATGTCCTATAGCAATAGCATTATACAATCCTACCATCCATAACATTACAAACATTATTAAAAACACAAAACACATAACAATACACTAAAAACACTCAGAATACCTTACCGATCACATAGCAACACCCTAGCAACTGCATAGCAACATGTTAACCACCTAAAGCACACTATTTATATTTTCCTTCCTTCCTTCCTTCCTTCCTATTATAAAAATGTTTTTAATGTGTAAAATAAAAAGTGTGTTTAACGTCTCCTTTCTTTAGTCCTGTACTAAGAATGGTTAGCAGGACTGCCCGTTTCCCTCCTTTCCACACCTCCTGTCCTCCTCCCATCCCGATCTCACCTCATGAGACTGTCCTCCCCTCAGGCCTTCTAATGTCTTTCAGAAGCTCAGGACAGTGAACACACCTCACTGCTGCTTTCATTGTCTTTCAGAGTTTTTCCTCAATCTTAATCCCACCTTTAATCACCAGCACTCCTGTAAATGCACAGTGAGGGAGATGCCATTGAATAGAGTTACTTCATCCTAATAAACATATAGCATGACAAAAACCATTCGGAACACCCTAGTTACAATCTAACAATGCCCTAGCATAGCAACAGTACTGTACCTGTCTCTCAAATCTACTTCAATATGTGTTTTACCAAACTTGATTCTTAAATTCCTTTACTTTAGTCTGATATTCTAATGATTTCTTATTCACAGTAATGCAATGCACTTCTCCAAGCCCAAAACTGGCACAGTGTTTCTCTTCTATTTGTCTTGTTCATTTTTATCATCAGTGTTCAGATTTTAATTCACTTACTCAGTAAATGTCTCTTTCTTTATAATGTCTTAAAAGTATTGTGATTACTTTTTCACTCAGAGTCTGGTAGAACTTTGCACCAACTTTGAACCAGCACACTTTTTTTTAATGCAGCAATGCTATAGAAGAACCATGTTGGGTTCCCCAAAAACATTTAAATGGACTGTTCTTAAAAGAAACATTTTAATAATCTGAAGATCCTCTTTTTTCTCTCTCTCTCTAAATAACCATTTGTGCAATGGAAAGTACAATATTTGAGACTATTCTTAAAAATAAAGGTTCTTTATTAGCATCGATGGTGCCATGAACAACCATTAACATCCATTGAACCTTTCCATTCCACAAAAGATAATAGTGAAAAAAGGTTCTTCAGTTTTTTTCAAATTGTTCTTTTAAGAACGTCTCACTGAAAGGTTCTTTGAACCCAAAATGACTCTTCTATGGCATCATGATGAAGAACCTTTTACATTCTAAGTTCCATAGAACCTATAGCACACTTCACTGGTGTGTGTGCTGGTGGTCACCATTAGTTTGACAAACACAGAACCGTCCTGGTATTTAAATATACCACTGCAAATGCCAGAGATGACTGTATGAAGATATCACTAAGACACATAACTGAGGAAGCCACAGAATGCAATGCATCACGCATATTTATAATACATTACTTGTATGGTCAGGTGGAGTGAATGAACTGAGCAGTGCCCAGTAAGCACAATCTACCATTTCATCATACGCTGCCTTTTATTTAATGGTGACTTTGGGAGTTATAAAGCTGAGAACTATAGTTTTTTTTGTCTAAAACTTTTGGAGCGACCCAAGTGATGCCATATATTACGTGCAGACGGCCCAGTCCAGGGAACTGTGAACTGTCACTTCCAATAACACTTTCTCTGCTAACCGGTCTCATGTGATAAACGTGAAGTATTTACTTTGAGATAAACCTCAAGAGCTTAACAACTGGTCTGAAGAGACTGTTTACCGATTCATTAATTTTTTTTTTTTGCCATGGAAAACATCAACACAACTATATTTTGAAGCAAAGCTTGATGGCAATTTCCTGAAGTCTTCAGTTTTTGTTTATATGTAATAATATGCTGCATCAGTGTTGTGATGATATTCAATATGCAAATAAAATAATGACTATATTGTTGTTTACTACATTTATAATGATGATCATTTTAATAATGTTAATAATGTTAAAGTCATTTGGACATTATTAATTCCTTAAGTAATATAAAAAATAAAAAAAAAACAATATATAGCTCACAGAAGACATGGACTTTGAATGGATATTATGCAGTTAATGCAGTATTTTTTTAAATATTCATATATATATATATATATATATATATATATATATATATATATATATATATATATATATATATATATATATATATATATATATATATATATATAAGGCCTTAACTTACAGGACTTAAAGGACCTGCTGCTAACATCTTAGTGCCAGATACCACAGCACACCTTCAGGGGTCTAGTGGAGTCCATGCCTCGACGGGTCAGGGCTGTTTTGGCAGAAACCAACACAATATTAGGAAGGTGGTCATAATGTTATGCCTGGCCGGTGTGTGTTTATATATATATATAACCAGTCATAATTTGCACGGGTATATTTGTGGCAATAGCCAACAATACATGGGTCAAAATTATAAACTTATCTTTTATGCCAAAAATCATTAGGATATTAAGTAAAGATCATGTTCCAGGAAGATATTTTTTTTTTAAATGTCCTTCCGTAAATATATATAACAATTTATTATTAGTAGTAACATTCTTTGCTAAGGACTTAATTTTGACAACTTTAAAGGTGATTTTCTCAATATTTAGATTTTTTTGCATCCTCAGATTCCAGATTTTCAAATAGTTGTTTCTCAGCCAAATATTGTTCTATCCTAACAAACCATACATCAACGGAAGCTTATTTATTCAGCTGTCAGATGATGTATAAATCTGAATTTCCCTTATGACTGGTTTTGTGGTCCAGGGTCACATATATAGTTATATGATATATACTTAAAATTCCCTATATGTTTTAATTAGAATAAAATATAAAGCATTTATAATTATATTTTTTTTAATCTTTTATTTATTATTGATTTTTTTGAGAGTAGTCCTTAAGTTTAAGACTGAGTATAACACTTGCTTTAGTCTCTTAAAACGGAATTTTCCTACATATTCATAAATGTCACGTCCTATATCCATCTTAACTGTGTCAGTTTCCTTTTATGCGAGACAGATAGCAGATCTCTCTGATTTAGGGCTTTTAGGACAGTGTCCTGCCTCTATTCGGCTACAAAGGAGTTCATTCTAGAAGGTTTGCAGTGACCTCATACTGCTGATCTGAAAAAGAGAGTATTCATTCTCCCACGGGAGCCACAAAGGAGGAGATTGAGTGAGAGAAGGATGAAAAGAAAGAGATGCAGAAACAGATGAGAGGATGGAGAGCTTGTCATATTTTGGACTATGGGTTGAATGCAGATATTAGAGCAAATGTCCTTGAGGGTTTTTTAGGGAAATACCAGCCATGATTGTGTGTGTGTGTGCATGACTGTGATCGGAGAGACAGTTTGGCATATTTTCATAATATGTATGTCATGTAATAAACTCAATCTATTCAAACCCAGCTAGTCAAATCAGCCACTACCATTAACGGTATGTTTTGTGTTATGCACCAAACATCACCTGAGCACCTGAGAGTACCTGGAAACCATACTTGAGTACAGATTTAAAATCAAAATAAAACTGAACACTTCAATTTTTCAATAAATCAAAGTCGACACAACAGCCTCTTAAACATCTACAAACACTCAAGTCTCAGTTAAGCTCAAGTGCACAAAAAGGCCATAGGTAAACCAGTATCGTTCAAAAAGGTCTTGTCAATATAGCGGACAAATAAAATAATGTTAAGTAAAATTAAATAGTCAAAGTCTAATTGCATTGGATGTGCTGGTTTCAGCCTCATCACCGGGTGCAGTCATGTCCTCATCTAATAAATTAAACACTTGCGATTCATCAACTACCTGCTAAAGCACGCACATTCATGTAAAGTAGCCTTGTTGACATGTTTGTGTGTAAAGGCAAAACGCATACAATATAGTACATTCAATGCCATTATATGGCTTCTTTATAGCAGAATCAAACTGCTGCAGAAAAAGTTAGGTGCCATGCAAAATTTAATGTGTAATTGCATTACTAAACACAAATGTATTGGAGTAAAAAGTACATTTTATTGTTTCAAGTACACTGTAAAAAAAAAATTGAGAAAACTTAAAAGTTTAAGGCAACCAGCTGCCGTTTTCTCAACTTAGTTGTAACAACTTTTTTCATGTTAAATAGTTGAATAAACTTTAAAAGCTGAATTTGTCATACAAAACATAAGTTGGATTTTTTACAGTGTAGAGAGTAAAAGTTATTAATAACTTTGATATTCAGTACAACTATAAAGTAGCCAAAACGATACTTAAGTACAGTAACTAGTTACATTTACTCAAATACTTTACACAATTGGCACTATTGAATTTTATTATTTCATTATGATTGGAAGAGCCACCTGTCTCTGCACAATCTATATTAATGTGCCAACTAGACAGCCTTCATTAGGCTAATGCATTATATTACCAGACAGAAGAATTGCTGTACTTTATATTTAATATTTAAAAATATAATCTATTTGTATTCTTTCTTATGTATCTATTATAAGGCTGTCAATAGATTACAATTTTTAATCACGATTAATCACACACACATGAAATTATACCATTTATCCTGTTTAACACATTCATTTTGGCATCATTTGTTATATTCAGTAATATTCTCACAGGTGATTCTCACAAAACCGTATTTTCTACAATATTTTTTTCCAAGAGAAATTTAGGTTTCTGTCAAAAAAAAAGAATCTTGGAGACTCCAAAAGGATACCAAATGATATAAGGAGGAGTCCATATAATTCATACATTTATGCACACCAATGCACCCATTAAAAAACATTACAGAAAAAAAACTTTTTAGAATTCAGTGTGTAGTATGTGTCATTTTAGCAAGTCAAGTTGCTATACCGAACAAGACCACATGGAGATGCAAACCCCCCACCCCAAAACCAACAGCCTTGGCTTGACTGCATATATACCTTCTACAGGATTCATTCAGAATTACTAAACACAGCAACATGAGAAATCAAAACATTATCCTTAATGTGTGTGGGAACACCTTGAATGTACTGAAATGTGTCAGTGCTCTAATACAATGTGTAATCGAGAGCGTACATGCAAAGTTTGTTTGCGTATCGATATTACTGGAAGACTCATGTACATCCGTGCAGTCGTCTTTACCTTGATTGCAATCCTCATCCATCAAAACTTTACTAGCGAAATGCTGGTTTTCTTTATACAGCCGAGGAACAGTTTGCGTATCATCTAACCATACAGCGCTGGAATGTTTTGACGTTCCGTTCAGTCTGTATTTCACCCAGCACGATGCGTGATGTTTCACTCACTTCAATCATTAATTTGCATTAAGGATTTTGAATTATTCCATATGCTCCAAGCCCTAATCTATGACAGTAAAATTGTTGGAGCCACGCTGACAACACGTTTCTGTGCGAGTGTGTGCGTTTGAGTGAGAGAGCAGAGAGACCGGGTGAGAGAGAGTGCTTTCCATACATAATAAAACATAATTTTGTAGCAAAAAATATGGACTTAATTTATTGTTTTTATCCTATTGCTTGCTATATTTATTTGCTTGTTCGGTGTCGTGGGTTTTGGTTCTTTTGCTGTTCACAGCTCTCGGCAGTAAGGACCTTTGCAATAACTGAAATCATTCGATGAAGTGATATGGAACTGTAACGCAGTTAAAACCTACTTAAGCCATGCATTTCCCTAAAACATAAAAAATAAAATAATATTGCACACCTTCGCCAACCAATCAGATTCAAGCACTCAACGGCCCTCTAGTATAAGATTATTTATTGAATAATTTCTATGTAAATCACTTTGGATTACCATTTGGCTTGAAATGTGCTATATAAATAAACCTGCCTTGCCTGACAATAAATTTAATTAATAATCAAACCTTAGTGTCTTTTTTCATATTATGGTTGCTGCCATTTTCTAAAATGTCTGGTTCGCTATCTTTGTTGGGATTCCCCATAGACGTAATGTTTTTTATACTGTGCAAACTGTGTATTCTATAGTCTTACACTAACCCTATCCCTAAACCTACACATCTCAGAAAACTTTCTGCATTTTTACATTATCAAAAGAACTCATTCTGTGTGAGTTATAAGCTTGTTTCCTCATTTTCCTCCTCAATTTTGTCACAAGTCCCCATGAGTCTGTCTGCACTTAGGTTGAAGTCTCCACCGGGATAGAAACACACGCACACACACACACACACACACACACACACACACACACACACACACACACACACACACACACACACACACACACACACACACACACACACACACACACACACACACACACACACAAATTTGTATCCCTTCTTGAACATGATCTCAAAAATACTTTTTTGAGTGCAGAGCAAAAATTGTACTTGAAATGTTAGAAGGAACTCATTTTAATAGCAATTAGAGTATATGAAAATATATTTTAAATCAAGTTTAAAGTTATTTTACCATACCTTGCATTCTTAACAGTGTGGAAAGATGCACTTTAATGCTTTAAGATGTTGTAAGTGATGCTATTAACCATTGGCACATAACCACAATATCCCACAGCAACCACTTATTGAAGTTCTCAGGCCAACTTCAACATTATACTGCATTTTGCAAGTAGGCCTACCACTCATTTTTTGTTTGTTGAAAATATAAAAAAATATAGTTATTCTATTTGCGCTTCTGTCTCATCATTTATCTTGTCTGCGTCTATCAGGATGCAACTGTACTGTATGTGTCTGTACTTTTGCTAAATTTGAATGTTTTCCACATTGGCTTCATTTCCCATAAATAGATCTCATCCCTCCTCACAGTTTAACTTGATTTTACACTGATGGATAGGCGTCACACACAGGCCGGGGTGTCATTCTGATCTATTAATCAGGGCGTGTTAAGAGATCCGCCCTCTTTATCCCATAGCCGGAGGATGAGAGGAGGGACGGGGGATAAAAGGATAGAGAAAGAGCCATGGTTCTGTTTGGGTCACATGATCAGATGTTGTGGCGATAGCAGCTGGCCCCTTCGATCTTAACACAGACTCACTCCCTGCCCTGGCACATGTCTTGCTCTCACTGCATCTCTAGTGTGTGTGTATGTGTGTGTGTATGTGTCTGACAGCTGTCTGCTGCAGGACATTGTCTGACTGTGACTTACCATGTCACTTTGCTGTTGCTTTTTTTACAGGGATTATGGATCCAAACGCAAGTCAGGTAAGACAGCCTTTATTTACCTCTCCTCTCAGTGTTAAACCTGTTGCCGGGTTTAAGTACTAAGTACAACCCAGCTCACTAACTCAGCATGCCCTCTCTGTTACTGCGGCATTGAATGACTTGCTGTTTTGCACTCAACTCAGGGGAGGGAAAGGGTTTTTACTGAGTTTCTTTAGAGAATTGGACATGACTCAGAGGTTTGTAGAGCTCTGGGAGTGTCAGCTGTAAAAGGTTTGGGAATAACTGGTGGGACTTTGGAGGAAAGCCACATGAAAGTATGTGCATTTGCACTTTACGCTGTTGCCAAAGTTGTCGCAGCCAAGTCGTCCAGCTGAAGGCACAGAAAAAGCATGTAACCAACCTGTGCTTAGCTATTATTTTAATTTATTTTCTTTTCTTTTATTTTTTAGTGTGCATGTTTAAATAAATATTGATACGTATTTTTCAGTCTGTCATTATAATGTTAAGGCACAGTGATCTGATTTATGACAAGGATTAAACCAAGTTTCCTTTGCATAGCATGCTAGGGTGTGTGTGTTTTGTGAGTGAACAGCCGTTCTGCAGTTGGGATGCATATCCACACACACACACACACACACACACACACGCACACACACACACACACACACACACACACTGTTGAACACTAATGTAATTTGGAATGAAGTGAGCGTTGGAGTTCCTGTCATCTCTCCACACACATCCCTTAGAAACATTTTCCGTTTTTGAGCTGTTTGCTTTCCGCTTGCACACACACATTCATTTGCTCTGACAATATTTGAAATTCACCATTTGGATTTAGTTTTTGTTGTGATGTATTAAATAATTCCAGGTGTCATTTTATTTCCTGTCCTTTTAGCATTTATCTATGGAAGCTTGTTTCCGCCATGAATAAAGTTCATTGCGACTTTTTATCTCACATTTCTGACAAGCTTCCATATTTATAATTTCAATTAGGAAAAAGAAAGTAGTTTGAAAGTAGTTTGAATCTTGTATATCAGTAGTTTGTCATCTTTAAATCTCATGCATATTTTAACATAAAATGTGCCACAGGTTCTTAAACCCATGTTTTGAGATAGAAACTAGTACTCATGTGATACTGACGTTAAAAGCTGAATGTGTTTGGAAGGTAAACTGCACATGTACGATCACATGCATGCAGTTCAGCCTAGAGTCATTTCTAGTCAAATTTAGGAGTTAGGGTTATGGCCTTAAACTGTAGTAATTTCAGTACATCTGTGATGAGGGCATGTAGGCCTACTAGACAGACAAGTTTAGTTTTATATATGATGTTGGCCCAGATTTTAAGGAGCAACAACATTAAAGGAATAGCTAACCCAAAAATGAAAATTAGCCCATGATTTACTCACCATCAAATCCTCCTAGGTGTATTTGACATTCTTCTTTCAGACTAAGACCATCAGAGCTATATCCAAGCTTTATAATGGCAGTGAATGGCTGATCTGTTTTGTAATCCATGCATCTATCCATCATAAAAGTATCTCATACAGCTCCGGGGGGTTAATAAAGGCCTTCTGAAGTGAAGCAATGCGTTTGTATTAGAAAAATATCCATATTTAAAACTTTACAAACTGTAATCTCTAACTTCCGCTAACTGTCATACGTGTGTTCATGGGAGACTGGCGTTCCAGCGTATGACGTAGGATGCTCCGTTGCGAATGTGCTAGTTCGAGAACCAAGTTTTGTTTTGCTTTATCCTTTGCGCTTCCGCATTCACCACCAGAAACTTATGCTACGTCTGCGTCCTACATCACACGCTGGAATGGCAGTCTCACGTGTACACGCTTATGACAGTTAGCGGAACTGTTAGCTTTTTTTCCTCATGGGGACCAAAAAATGTCCCCACAAGGATGAGGATTTCGGATATTGTCATTTTTGTGGAGACATTATGTCCCTATGACATAGGGCCTAAATATCTTCAAACAATACCCCATAATGACAATGTGAAAGAAGTTTGTTTGAAATCTTTGCAAAATTATAAAAAATAAATGAATAAAAAATCACATGTACAAAAGTATTCACAGCCTTTGCTCAATAGTTTGTTGAAGCACCTTTGACACCAGTTACAGCCTCAAGTCTTTTTGAGTATGATGCTACAAGACTGGCACACCTATTTTTGGGCTGTTTCTCCCATTCTTCTTTGCAGGACCTTTCAAGCTCCATCAGGTTGGGTGGGGAGCTTTGGTGCACAGCCATTTTCAGATCTCTCCAGAGATGCTCAATTGGGTTTAAGTCTGGGCTCTGGCTGGGCCACTCAAGGACATTCAGTTGTCTAAGTTGTTCAGTTGTCCTGTAGCCACTCCTTTGTTTTCTTGGCTGTGTGCTTAGGGTCATTGTCCTGTTGGAAGATGGACCTTCGCCCCAGTCTGAGATCCAGAGCGCTTTGGAGCAAGTTTTCATCAATGATGTCTCTGTACATTTCTGCGTTCATCTTTCCCTCGATCCTGACTAGTCTACCAGTTCCTTTTGCTGAATAACATCTCCACAGCATGATGCTGCCACCACCATGCTTCACTGTAGGGGATGGTATTGACTAGGTGATGAGCAGTGCCTGGTTTCCTCCAGACATGACGCTTGCCATTCAGGCCAAATAGTTCAATCTTTCTTTCATCAGACCAGAGAATTTAGTTTCTCACGGTCTGAGAGTCCTTCAGGTGCCTTTTGGAAAACTTCAGACAGGCTGTCATGTGCCTTTTAATGAGGAGTGGCTTCTATCTGGCCACTCTACCATACAAGTCTGATTGGTGGAGTGCTACAGAGATGGCTGTTCTTCTGGAAGGTTCTCTTGGTCACCTCCCAGACTAAGGCTCTTCTCCCCCGATCGCTCAGTTTGGCCGGGCGGCCTGGTCTTGGAAGAGCCCTGGTGATTTCAAACTTCTTCCATTTATGGATGATAGAGGCCACTGTGCTCATTGGGACCTTCAATGTCTCATCGGGACAATCCTGTCTCTGAGGTCTACCGACAATTCCTTGGACTTCATGGCTTGGCTTGTGCTCTGGCTTGCACTGTTAACTGTGGGACCTTATTTAGACAGGAATGTGCTTTTCCAAATCACGTCCAATCAACTGAATTTACCACAGGTGGACTCCAGTGTAGAAACATCTCAAGGATGATCAGTGGAAACAGGATGCACCTGAGCTCAATTTTGAGTGTCATGGCAAAGGCTGTTTTTATATATATAATACATTTGCAAAGATGTCAAACAAACTTCTTTCAGGTTGTCATTATAGGGTATTGTTTGTAGAATTTTTAGGAAAATAATGAATTTTATCCATTTTGGAATATGGCTGTAACATAACAAAATGTGGAAAAAGTGAAGCGCTGTGAATACTTTCCAGGTGCACTGTATATATCTCAACAATGTCTTATTGTTTGAATCTCTTGTTATCTTTATCTTGAATAAAGTAAGTAAGTAGAGTAACGTAATAAAGTAACTTTCAACACACTCAAATATATTTCAGTATGATTGTTTTGAACAAGTAAAACTGCTTCATTACCCCATAATTGTAATTAATAAAGTGACCTGTATGAGTAATAAGTGACCTGTAATGCTGAAGCACGTGCGGCTGTTTCATTAGACTGAAATAAAATAATGTGATTTAAAGTGATCAAACGTAACTGTAACAACGTTCAAGTTCAGGGAAGAAGTTGGCGGGAACTGGCTGACTGCGGCATACAAGCATAATAAAAGCTCCTGAGCTCCTCCATTGGTCTCGAGACCGGTTTGTTGTGTTGGTGCGTCTCATTAGCATTCGCTCCACCAGCCTAGTTCCTCTCCCGACCTGCTTCATACCACAGTAATGTTATTAAAACTTTAATACATTAGCTCATCCATCAACGTGATTTCTGATTCCATAAGTCCCGTCGGGTTGCTTTCCATAGGCTGTAGAGGTCAACATGACAACTCCTATGATTCCTCGCTCATTCAATTTATATACTGTGAAAGGCACAGTATATAAATTGAATGAGCGAGGAATCATAGGAGTTGTCATGTTGACCTCTAAAGACACTATTTTTAGACATAAAGAGATCATTGAGAATGGTGATTCTAGGTTTTCGAGTGATTTCATGATGATTTCAGGTTGGATCGTTTCAGTCTAGGCAAAACCTAGCCCAGACAAATATTTGTCTTTCCATTCATCATCTGTTTGTTGTCTGTTCGTTGATTCACATTTGTTTGCTCTCACAACATTTGAAAATTGCTAACATTTGGGTTCAAATTTGACCAGCAGCTGAAGTGATGTAAAAAGCAATTCCAGCTGTTGTTGTTTTTTTCCCTCTCTACCTCTCATTTGACAGTAAATCATATGTAACCACTTATCATTAGTCTTCTGGATCGCTGGAATTCGCATCATCAACATCATCATCTGTTCCATTTTTAAGATGACCACTGGATGACATCTGTCAGACATCAGTAATCATTTGTGTTAGCTACAAGTGAATAACACCCTGTAGATGTTATACTAATTATTAAAGTATGTATTTTGTATGTTTGGGAATTTGTAATTTATTTTTATGTGCTTTCCAGTGGTCCCCATCTTTCTGTCAGTTTGACATCTGGCTCTTTGGTTTCCAACCTAATTGATTATCTCTGACGGTTTAGCAGGTGAAAACTGCAGCTGGGAAGTGTTATTATCAAAAACGAACTTGTTCCAGGCGTGGGCTTCATACAGTATATCCCCTGGCTGTCCCGTCCACCAGAGCTTTTACACTGTGTTGAATGTTTTGGAAATTGCAGTTTTGCATGACAACATGAAGCCTTAAAGTAGCATTGTTTTCGTTACATATGGGCAATGTTTGATTACGAAAACATTATTTATTTTTTCAGTTCCATAAATATAATTAGTTTAGTGGGGTAGTTTTAGTTTACCTGGATAACCTACTACTTACGGCGAGATTCTGATGTGTGCACGATGGATTCTTTACTATCCCATGAGGCGACGTGAGAGAGGACTTGTAGTAAACTGTATTTGTGAAAGGATTTCTGGTAGGTCACATGACAGTGACAACATGGCAAATGTAGTACATACAGATTATATTCATACTACACATTCATTCTATATAGAACATACTTTTTTAGAGCTCACTAAGTAAGTATTCAAAATAAGTATCTACTTGAGAGAGAATGCGATTTTGGACGCAGCCAGTATATTTACAGTAAGAGCTAATCATTGAATCATTCACTGAATCGATTCATTCAAAGATGCTGATTCATTTATGAATGAAACACCACCCTATTGTGTGTTGCATGGAGATGCACAGCGCTGTTTTGGGTTTGTTTTGGAAGTAGTGCTTTGTGTCTGTTAAGTTAAGTTAAGGTCTGTAGGGTGTCCCATTTGTCATTTTAGGAATCAGAAGGGTGCTCACAAGCACCTCCTTTGCGGTCAATATGTGCCCTTGATGTGCACTTTTGCCAAGCCTGCACTAAAGTGAAGTGCAGACTCGTAGGAAGATCACAAGTGTTTAGGGTACCATTTGGGACAGGGCCATTTGGGACAGGTTTTAAGTCAATGGGATCAGAGGCACGAGAGACAATGACTCCCATTGTAACATCACCTGCGGTGTTGCTGTTGAGCAGTGTTACTGTAGCAGAATGAATCTTTGTAATGTTTGTTTTATTTTAGTAATATTGATTATTTTCTCATCCAGTCCCACCCCCAGGAGGGGAAACACCCCTGGGCTCACTGACTGCATGCACCTCATTGCTTAAGTAGTGGCAATCTGCTTATGCTTTATGAAAGTGCAAGTAAAGCATATCTTGTACTTGCAATGGAAATTGGGACTGTGCTGAAAGACATCTAAGCTTTTGCTTTTCCAGAATTGATGACAAATGCATATAATCAAACTGAAATGATGTGTATCATGAGGCAAACTTTGATATTGCCATAGAGACTCACAAACTAAAGAAAGGTTTCCTTGTAGCCTTAGGTAAACAGTTTAAAAAGAGAGGTCACAAGTAAACTTGCATTGCTTTATGGTGCCAGGAAGGCAGGGGCCTTATTTCCTTCTGAGGTGCCCTTTAACAGTGTATGATTACAATATAATCACTCACACAGAGCATAATTCAATAGCATTACGCTATAGCCAAATAAACGTCATAGACCCAACTGAACCCTTTATGCACAAGTAGTGGAACCTCCAGTTAATGTTTTAAACTGTTCTGATGTGGTTTGTTGCTACTTCTAGCCACTCTCTGCATAAAATTGTGGGAAATGACCTTTCTGTGATCAGTATGCATTCTGCCCATAACAAACCCCTCAAAGTCAGTTTTTTTGTCTTCATTAAATTCTGCTTAAAGCTTGATGTTTGGGATTTTATTGATGTTTTTTTTTTTTTGTCAGATTTTGTTTTTTTTTGTTATGTTGTTTTTTTGGCGGTTTTTGTCTTCTTGTGTTTGTGTGTTTGGTAGTTTTTTGTAGGATCATTTTTGTCCATTCTTTTGACTTTGGCTTTCAAATGTTATTTGTAAACTTATGTTTCTACTTTATTGTAGTATTTCACTGATGCATTTTAGTATTCTGATTATGCTTTTTTTTAGTCCCCTTTCTCATATTATCAATATTCAAGAAAATCATTATAATACAGTAAACTCAGTAAGTATCAAAAGTTACATAACTCTTTAAGACCCTAAAGAGCTCAGTTTGGCTCGTTAGTCCTGTTTTGTTTAGGGGCAGACCATCTTGACAAGCAGATGGGTTTAAGACACTTAAGCCCCAAATAGGGATCAGTTTTGGCCTGATGCTGCTAGAAGACTGTCCTCTCAGAACTGCTCTTATGTCAGCATGAAGACACAAACCACCTGTTCAGAAATTCAAAACCCTGAGGATTAGGTCAAGTGTGCCAAAACCGTCTGATCTATCATTTAGGGCTCACAATAGGGGAAAAGTTTATTTGTGACCTGCGCCAACATTTTGAGTCATTTTAACCCACGGCCTTGTGCTTCAAACCGTTGTTTAAAACCATTGTTGAGATACAGTTCTTTAAATGGGGGCTGTCATAAACTTGACAGGAATAGATTTATTTGAACATACATTAAATAATTAAGACATCAATAACAGATTAAGTAAAACTATACAGTTGAGGTCAGAATTAGAAAGCCCCTTTGGTAAATATGATCAAAGATGCATTGTTTATCCTTTTGTTATTTCATAAAAATGTCACAAAAATCTGACCTTTCATTAAAGTAAAATAATTGAAAGTGGAGGGAATCATCCCATTATCAAATAAATGTTTTTCTCCAAAACATGCTGAACACACATTATTGGCACCTCTAGAGTTTTTATGAGTAAAATATCTCTGAAGTATTCCATTAATATTTAAAATTTTACCAGACCAGGGTGACTACAAGCATGAAATCGTCTAGTTATGACTTCTTGTTTCACAGGAATATAAATATGAGGAAACACAAATTCCCTGAATCATCCATCAGCATGAGTAAAACTTCTTCTGTAAGAAAATAGCTAAGGCAGTGAAAATCCCCATTTCCATCATCAGAGCAATAGTTAAGAAGTTCCAATCAACTAAAGATGTTACGAATCTGCTTAGAAGAGGATGTGTGTTTATATCGTCTAATCTACGGCAAGGAGGAGGGTTTGAGTGGGCTACGACTCTCCAAGTATCACAGATGGAGAATTGCAGAGATCAGTCCAGTTCCTTCTTGCTCATCCAGAAACAAAGTTCAGCATATTCAGTTGTCAAACGGGACCTAAAGCTAAAAAAAATTGTACCAACAAATAAAAAATCAAAACCTGACCGCTTCTGCAAGAAATATTATAATGGGCCATGCATCTTCCAGCAGGACAATGATCCAAAACAAACATCAAAATCAACACAAAACTGTGTCACTGAGCACAAAATGAATCTTCTGGCATGACCATCTCATGCAGTCCCCTGACTTGGACCCTATAGAAAATGAGTAAGGGTTAACTGAAGATAAGAAGCATCAACATAGATCTGGGAATCTGAAGGATCTGGGGCGATTCTGTATGGAGGAATGGTCTCTGATCTCTTGTCAGGTGTTCTCCAAACTCATCACGCATTAGAGGAGAAGACTCAGAGCTGTTATCTTAGGAAAAGGAGGTTGAAAAAGTATTGAATAAAAGGGTGCTAATAATTATGTCCAACACATTTAGGAGAAAAACTTATTTCATAAAGAGATTTTCCCCACCTTTTTAAATTATTTTACCTCAATGAAAGGTTTTGTGATTTAAAAAAAAAAAAAAGATCAGAAGGATTAACAATGCAGATTTATTTTTACAGGCTTCTTTGTTCATATTTACCAAGGGCGGCAATAATTCTGTCCACAACTGTACAGATTTATGAAATATAGTGTATTTAACAACATATATATTTTAATGATTTTAGTGATATGTTCTTTTCTAAAGTTTTTTTATTTTTTATTTCTTTTAAGGTACAGTACAAACGTTTGGAAACATTAAGGTTTTTCTGCTAATTTGTCATTTAGCTGCAACTTTTGTTCAAAGCACCTTAGTTAATTAATTAAAGACTGAGTGGTGATAGGTCACAAATCATGCCTTTGTGAATTTGAACTTGCGACTTGCGACTTGCAACCTTTGGGTTGAGCTTTAACCATAGGCTACAGCACCCCATGCTGGTACCTGGACGTTTTTACAGACACTCCTCTTAGTTTGTTCAGATGTCTTCCCGTACAGGCCCTTCTTCCACTGCAGGAAAGGACACGCATTGCTTGCAGTTCCCCACATTCTGCTCCTCGTGTGAGAGTCAGATATGGAGAGGGAAAAACGGAGGGTGGATTGTGGATTGGGAAAAACGGAGGGGGTTCTGCTGGAATGGGGTCAGTCACACAGGCCCTGGTTTACGTGGCAGAGTGGGTTCAGTGTGACGTCGGACTAGCTAATCTTGTTTGCACAAGACTTAGGGCTCTGTGGAGGAGTGGAGGGGCCATACGGAGAGAGAACGAGAGAGAGAGGCGTGCGGAACAGATGGGAGTTTTAGGGGAGGAGGGATAGTTTTAGTTTGAGAGGAATGGCCGTGTTTGTGTATGTATGTGCGACGTGTTTGTCTGCTCTGTTGAAAGGAATGGGCTTAAATAGGTCAGTGTGGTTTTATGGTTAAAAAGCCCTTGTTAATGATGTTTAATGAATGTAGTTTGGCCAATTAGAGAGATGTTAGCTTCTGGAAAATGACTGGATGTTGAATATAGATTTGTTGTAGGCCTGTTTGTCTTGTTTATAAGAAATACTTAATTTTTGCAATCTCCAGAATTATGTTTAACTGTGAAAACTAAATTATAGAAAAGCTGAATTTTCAGTTGGCATCAAGATGTCTGTTGGCATTTTATATATATTTTCACATTATAATTAATAAAATGAATTATGATTATTTCAGTATTTGTGTAGATTATCTTTGTTTTTCTTATGTTTTCTAATTTATATGATGGATTATGATTTTTTAAAGTTTTTTTTAAGAAAGCCTTTGTCAGTGTTTTTATTAAAAACAATTGAAATAAACAGTTGAATACATATTAGATGAAACTCAAACTTTTTTTTAAACAAGATTGAAATAAGATTTGAATAAGTTAAAGTACTAAAATTAATAACTGAAATAAATCTAAAATAAATTAAATTTACAATTATTTTTTTTAAATGACAAAATGCACATAACAATAGAATAAAATGACTTATTTTTTAAGACTTAATTTAAAAAAAATACTTCCTAAATATTTTCAAAAGTTCTAATTTTTTTGTGTTTTTTTTCTGTCTCATGTGACCTCTCTGCCAAAACACAATTGGTCAGCATATGGTTTGATTTTAGTTTGTTGATATTTTCTTGATTTTGCAGTCTACATGCTGAGCCTTAGCCAACAACTGGATCAGTTCAAAACAATCAAATCAACACAACTGTCTTTTACATAGCGCCCAAAATATCTCCATTGTGCAATAGGGAATGCCCATGCCAAAAGATGCCTAAATCCACACAGATCACAGAGTCTCCCTCTATCGACAAGGATGTTTAGTATTTTTCTTCAGATATGTTTATGGTAATACTATAGCATGGGTGAAACCCAATTCCTTCCACACAAAAGAAAGACAGACATATATGTTTCCTGTAATGGAGCAAGGTCGACCGTTTGGGGTCGGGAATGAGACGTAAATTACAGTGAGAGAAACCAAAACAGACATTCACTTGGTTCTAACAGCAGTGACCTGAGCTTAATCGCTGTAGTGTGTGTGAGTGATGCTGTGTGTGTCTATTTATCATTGGTGGGAGTGTGAGAGATTGAGGATATGTTCATAACAGTGAGTGTTTCAGTGTGAAGGGAGGGTCAGAGAGGTGGAAAGTTAATATCTGTCAGATGTGAAGAGCTTCACTAAAGGGACGGATCTGTGCATGGGGGTGTGGAGCATTTAATTATTCAACCTCCAAGGCACTCGAGTCAGTTTGATTCAAACTAAATAAAGTTTTTTGTTGTGGAGTACAGTGTTGACCTCGAGATCAACCCTTAGCTGGAAAGTAGGAAGGATTGTCATGATAGCAAAGCCAAAATTCAATATTCAATACTAAAGAAATATTCTATAGCACCTATAGCAATATTCAATAGCATTATATTTAATTTTTTTAAAGTTACTATAAGAATTAAATGTTAAAGGGATAGCTCACCCAAAAATGAAACAGGTGTACATAAATAGAGCAACTGTCAATGCTATTATAAAGCTTGGAAGAGCCAGGACTTTTTTTAATATAACTCAACTTTTATTCGTCTGAAAGAAGAATGTCATATACACCTAGGATGACTTGAGGGTAAGTAAATCATGGGCTAATTTAAGTTAAACAAAAGTTACAGAGGGCAGAGAGAGAGAGAAAACGGCCTGACAATTACTCACTCAGTTCTTTGAAAAGAAAGGGTATATGTTTATTCTCGGAGCTTCCTTTGCTATAATGTTAGCGCTATTTGCTTAGCTAACCACTACCTGATAGTCTATTCAATAGGTAACGTTTTTCACCACTGAAAATAAAAGAATGTAATTTTGCCTTTTGTAAACGTGACTTATATAATGCATATAACATCAAATAATAATAATAATAAAATTTAAAAAAGAAGTAACCACTTAAAGGTGTCTATTGATATATTTTTCATGTCAGTGTGCGCATATTCGCTGTACTATAAGTATTTTCTTGCACACGCACATAATATGTCAGTTCTAGCACTGCTAATTTGACATTGCAGCCTGTTCATTATCAAAATAAAATACAGCCAACCGAACATATACAAAGTTCTGCGGGCTTTATGTTCAAAGCTGCTGAGCATGAAATTCCAGCGCGACACTTCATGAAGACTCGCTGTCATGAAGTTGACGATGAGATATGAAGCTAAACTAAACAGCTGTGTTACGAAAGAAGTTTTAAACGAGTGACAGAAACAATCAGTTTTTATTCATTCAGACTGTATCAACCAAAGCTCAGCTTTGGGAAGGGAAATATGCAGGTCAGGAAGGAGAAGGTGATGGAGATGAGAAGCAGGTGTGCTATTTAACACATATATAGCCTACATATAATTACATTGTGGATCGCTATAGGTTGGCCTGTACGTTTGGTACGGTATAGGGTTGCCCAACCAGTACTGCCGCTGGCCGCATTGATGCCCTACGCAGAATTACATTATGATGCACGCGGATATGTTGTGTAACTTTCTTGTGGTGCCCCCCTCGCACGCAGCGCATGATGGGAGCGCACTGCGCACTGGGCCCAACCTCATATTCTTTCATAGGGCCCAAAATTGCTAGCAGTGCCCCTGATATTGTTATGTTGTTAACCCTTGTGCATCAATTTAAAAAAGTTACACATAGGTCCATAAAGGACAAAAATCTCCATGTCGAAAAGCTGTCATGAAAAAATGAATCTTGGGAGCAATCTAAATCTAAAAAGCTTTGTTCCAAATTTGAGGTTGAAATCTCAAAAAAAGAGCTCTCAGTAAGATTTAGTTTGGGCGCAGTGCCAACTTTTCCCCATTAGATGCCAGCAATACTCCTCTGGTGCACAGCGGTTGAATTTGTTATTTGCAGTTTAGTTTTTCTCTCTCAAATACACAATTTTAGTTTAGTTTTTCTCTTCCACACACAATTTTTTTTAATCTTTTTAACACAAAATACTTTTCTTCTCTTTCACTCTTTCACTATAATCGGCCACAAGAGGAATATTATGGAAATAAATGAAGATACTTATGTACCATTATCAGCATATGTTGAAGTAGATGCATCTCTCGCCGTCTCGCCGAGAGAATATGTAACATTAATGCAGTGTGATAAAAGCGTTTTTTACTTTTCTGTAGTGAAATGACTGAGGTAAAAGACTTCTTCACCAGCCCGCGGATTTGCGCTATACGCCGCTGTTTACCACCCGTATGAAATTATAGATTTTTTTCCCCCAACATTTATGTTGCATTGATGTTTATTTAAAATAGATTTTGTATCTAGATTTGAGACAGCTCTGTAAATTATTAGTGCTCATTTGAAGCCAAAAAGGGGACAGAAATATTACCATGGCATTTGTTTGACATTTTTTGTGAGTGATTCACCAGTTTGCCTGTTAAGCTGATGCCATTCTTCAGCTTTCAGATCAGGGTTTGGGTGGGAAACAATCCCTATGGGTATGAAAGGCTAACAGCCACATGGATCAAATTTTACGTTTTTATTTGTTATGTTAATCATATAGAATGTAGGGCGAAAGAAATGTCAGGAATGAATGGATTAGGAGACGGAGGTGTTGAATGGAACGGAAGGGTGGAGGGATATTGGGCGAGGTTCGTCCTGTGGGGTAAAAACGCAACGGCGAGTACCTACATCTTGAATTCTGCCAGTTTTCAGTGCGTTCATTGTTTACACAGGTTGAATTACACCTCATTTTTTGGTGTCATGCATGCAAGGTCTTTTGTGGGGAGTCCATTGAAGTGTTGAAAAGAAGTTATAAAAACAAAGTAATTGTTCCCGTCAGCCAAGACGTCTCCCCCGGTGCCTTCTCATATTTTTTTTACAGATAGTGACGTGTGACATTTAATTTCCTGATGGAGATTGGTCTCTGTGTGTGTGATAACAGAGGAGATATTAGGAAACTCTGCTGTGACCTCACACCTTTAAACTCAGACATACTTGCTTTCCAGGCAATAGATTTGTCAAAGCACACACACACACAGTCACGTTGTTTTTCAACACCATGTGACGCTTTATGGGTATTGTAACCAGATGGCGCCTTGCTTAATAACTCTGTTAAGCTGTGTGTTCACTGCACTATTTGCCATTTTTCCGGTATGGGGTATTTGGCAAATCCAGTTAAGAAGATCCTGAGATGTGTTAGGCAGCAGATATGACCATTCCGAATTCACTGAAGAAAAGGAAGCCTATTTGTAGTGAAAAAAATACATATTTAAAGGGGACCTATTATGCAAAATTCACTTTTAAATGGTTTTTGAACATAAATCTGTGTCTGCAGTGTGTGTACACAACCACCCTATAATGCTAAAAATACACCCACTCTTTTTTTGAATCCCCATAATTCATAAGCAGTGTCTCAGAATAAACTGTTTACACTTTCTGTGCAATGTGACATCATACACTAGCCTGACGTGGTCATACTCAATTATAGTCAGAATATGAGTCTGGTACCGCTCCATTGGGCTTTGATTATGGGGCGTGTTTCAACCTAACGAGGAAAGACCTCAATTGGATAGACCTACAACCAATCAGAGCAACGGAGCGACGCGTAACGTTAGTTGTCAAATGTCAACAGAACTCAACTGCACTGTTGCCAAGTCTGTGTTTTTCCCGCGGGTTGAAGCGACCCCAATTATGTGATACATAGACCCAGGAATGCGAATTTTAGCAGGCAACTC
Source organism: Gobiocypris rarus (assembly GCA_023029165.1). Classification (NCBI taxonomy): domain Eukaryota; kingdom Metazoa; phylum Chordata; class Actinopteri; order Cypriniformes; family Gobionidae; genus Gobiocypris; species Gobiocypris rarus. The sequence continues at coordinate 40,653,705 of CM040914.1, forward strand.
TGCCAAAATAACGTATTTTTTCAACCAAACGCAATTTGTTTTCTGGAGAACCCCCCGGAAAGCTGTTGTTTTGGGCTATAGTTTTGAGTAGCAATTGCGCTACATTGCAAAAAAACATGGCAACCCTGTCTGCATGCGTGCTGGATTAAGTAATGTTAGAAGAAAAAGATGAGTGTAAACGATCTTTGCCAGTGTTGTAAAAAAAGAATTTAAGCATACACAGAGTACTTACCAACACGATCATCATTTCAAATGGTTAGCAAAAAAATGTGTGGGCGGGGCTAAATTTGGCTGGCATCCAGGCTAATCATAGACTACATTTCCAAAAGTATTGGGACACCCCTCCAAAAATCATTTAATTCAGGTGTTCCAATCACTTCCATGGTCACAGTTGTATAAAATCAAGCACCTAGGCATTTGCTTCTACAAACATTTGTGAAAGTGGGCCTCTCTCAGGAGCTCAGTGAATTCAAGCATGGTACCGTGATAGGTTGCCACCTGTGCAATAAGTCCATTCGTGAAATTTACGCACTACTAAATATTCCACAGTAAACATTTAGTGGTATTATAACAAAGTGGAATCAATTGGGAACAACAACAACTCAGCCACAAAGAGGTAGGCTACGCAAAATCACAGAGCGGGGTCAGCGCATGCTGAGGAGCACAGTGCGCAAAAGTCGATAGCTACAGACCTCCAAACTTCATGTGGCCTCAGATTAGCTCAAGCACAGTGCGTAAAGAGAATGATTTAAAGTTTCTTATCCTAGGGACAACTCTGTCAAAGCTAATTGCTAATGGCCAAAGTCACAGATTTGGAGAAAGTGAGCTGTATTGCAGTGCATAAAAATGGTTACTTTTGGCTGGATTTTGTAGTTTTGATTAAAACATGCAATGCTGGCTGTTTTGTCTTTTTCCACTCTGTTCTGACTAACATTTGTGCTCCTTTTTGTCCTCCATCCTTTCTTCTCTTTTCTGCTGCCCTCAGTTTGGATGTATGGCCTTCAGGACAGTCCAACCAAATCTGAGGCCACAGGTAACTGCTTTATATGTGTGCATGCACTGTCACTTTTCCTTTTGCAACTCTTTAATGTGGTAATTTTTCCAGTTTTTACAAGAACAGTTCCTAAAACAGCTCTTGCCCGGAGTCCAAAATGAACACTCGTCAAGCGCTAAATGTCAGTGAAAATTGACTTTGGCAAAGAAATAAATCGGCATGAATCACCATTTGGCTGGTTACATCATTAGGAAATTGCAACATAATACATGATTTTAATTGCAGTATAACAGCGAGTCTGAAGTAAATTCTGAATTCAATATAATGATAAATATGACTTCTAATAAGAGAGTAGTCCATGCAATAAGCAAGTGGTGTGTGTATGCGTATGGCTATGGCCAGAGCTTATGAAATGTTAGATGTTAGAAGATAAAATATTTATAATGGGTGTTGCAAGGCTAGCAGTGCAGAAGAAGACATTCAGTGTGAAAACAGAGGATGTAAAACATGACATGAGAGCTTGTGGTCCTCTCAGTGTTCTCGGGGGAAGTCCTGCAGACGGCGGCCAGCAAATAAACATTTCAGAAAAGAATGCACTCCGTTTTTCGGAAATAAATGCTGACGCTCACAGAACTATAGCCCATGTGGAGAGTGTTTTTTTATTATTTTTTTTACCATGATCATGACACACACCCTACATAATTGGTCAATTTACTGCAAAATTAAGAAAACGCACTGATTATATAACACATGGCATTTGCTTGCTAAAGTCATTTCTAAAAACATCAACGTCAAAATCCAGCTTAAGAATGGTGGTTTCTAAGCTGGTCATTAGCTAATCAAATCAGTTATTTTGCTGGTCGACCTAGCTTAACCATTTGAGATAATGTAGATTGTTTATTGCTAGTCCAAGATTGTTTACCATCTAATAACCATATAATGTCCAATTTAGACCAGCAAGAAAGAAATTATATACTCTAAAACACAGCTACTAGTTTATGATGGATTTTCCAGCAGGGGTGAATGTAACAGTAAACGGATGCTAATGGTAAGTTTGGAATTAGCACTGTGTTCTTTGTGGTGACTGTCAGATGGAAGTGAAATATATCTGCCATTGGCACAAACAGCGTTAAATGTCAGAAATATATTTCACAGTTGACTTCAGCACAACCCGCAAGTATTCGGTTGAGCAATGCAGTATGTTGGCATGTTTGCATGTCATGGCGCCATAAAGTGTGAGGCAGTGCTAATTAGCTTGTTCCATACTGATGGTGATAGTGACAAGATACAGAACTCCTGCTCTGCTCTCTCTCTTCTCTCCCACAGCGTCCGCAGCACTGAGCTACTCAACTCAAAGGATTCCCTAGTAATCCTGATTTAAAAGCTCATGAGCGTTAAAACACATTGCACAAGCAACACAGACAGGCTGCTGGCATCAGCTTGACGTTGAGTATGAATACAAGACCTGATTTTATGCTAGATTTATTTGATACAAAAATCTTGATTTGGTTCATTTAACTAATCCAGTGCAATTAAATAATATTATTTGGGTAGAATTTGTTAAAACACCCTGAATTACTACATGCACAAATTAATGCCTGTACAAAACAATACTTTAACTACTATGGTGCGTAAGGATCACCACACTTGTATACCATGCTATTACATACATCGGATGTAATCCATGCCATTACTGTGGTACAAGTCCAAAACAAACATGTTAATACCACAGTAAATGTTACAGCAAGTAAAGTTGGACAGCAAAAGCGCCTGCCGCCTCTTTGGCCTTTAGAAATGAAATGTATTGCACATTTTATGTTTTTAAGAACATTCTAAACTTTTCCTATTACAAGTCTCTAGCATCCAGAAGACCACACCAAGAGAAAAACAGGGAGAAAGCAACCACACCAGTGTTTGAAGTTCAAGCACAGAAGTTCAATACATCATTTGAAGTTTTAGTAACTATATTCAGAAAGTCTTTCATGTAGTCTTTCAAATATAATCCAGAAATGTTTGATGTGTTATACTTTAGATATTTTAGTTTGAAAAAAAAAAAACACGAGAAAGCATTTTCAGCCCATTTTATTGCAGTCATGTTTTTCTGAGTTAAATAGGATATTCAATTTAAAAAATTCATTTTACAGTAAATACAGTCATATTGTGAAATATTATTATAGTTTAAAATAATTTTCAGCTGAATTTTCAGCATCTGTAATCCAGTCTTCAGTGTCACATGATCCTTCAGAAATCATTGTAATACACTGATTTGGTGCTCAAATAATGTGCTACTTAACATTTTTGTGAAAACCATGACATTTTTAGGATGTGTATGTTGGATGTAATTTATACTTATATGTGAGAATTCCATACTACTGATTAGCACATATGACCATGTGATAGGGCAACTGGGCTCTTAAAGGGATAGCTCATGCAAAAATGAATTTTCTCTCATAATGTACTATCCCATTAAAAGCCTTGGTCCTTGTTCACTTTCATTCATTTTCATGCAAAACAACAACAACAAAAAGCATATTTTTCTCTATGGAATAAAGTAAGTCATACAGGTTTAGAAAAACAAATGGCTGACTAAATAACTACAGCATTTAAATTTTTGGCTGAAATATCATTGATGAAGAAGAACAGGTTAAAGAGATTGTCAGAGGAAATACAAAAGAAAGAGAGAAGTACAGAGTAAGAGAGCGTGGCTTAACCCCAGCTGAAATGCTTTCTTCTTGCGTTTCACATAAACACAGCTTCTCTCTCTTTACTCGGCCCACTCATATGTTTCTATTTAAGGCTTGGAGAGCAGTCTACCCTGATTGGCGTTTTTTTCTCTCCCCGTTTCAGCCAGATGGGAGGAGGGACGGAGTAAGAGAGAGAATTAGAGTTAGAAACGAGAAAGGGAGGGTGGGAGAGAGGGCGGGAGGCCTGTTCTTGCTAGTTTGATGAAGAAAACTTTCTATTCCTCCACTCGCGAGTCACATCCCCTACCGTAAACAGCTCTCTCCCAGTCTCTTTTCCCTTCCTAACATCCCTCCCCGTTTTCTCATGAAAACCTTCACTGTATTATGGAGACCCGGCATCACCAAATCCGTACTGAGCTCTCGAATCCCTGAAGGAAATTTACCTCGCCTGACTTTTTCGCAATCGCTATTCAAATGCGTGTCCAGCGAGGGCGAAGGTTTGTCTAAATGGCCCGTCGTTGTGGAGCATGCACAGTCAGCAGGAGTTTGAGTTGCGTTAGGCTGTGGAGAGCGGATGGCAGTGTACAGGGGTCAAGCCGGAGGTCGCTGGCAGGGCAGGGTTGGCGGGGGAGGTGCGGGGATAGCGGGACGGTGGCTGACAGCCTGTTTCTTCCCCTCGCCGGCAGGACTGGACAGCAGTGAGCCCATGGTGCTGGAGCAGTACGTTGTGGTGGCCAACTACGAGCGGCAGGAGAACTCTGAGATCAGTCTGAAGGCTGGAGAGACGGTGGACGTGATCGAGAAGAGCGAAAGCGGTGAGTCCCTTAAGACCCATTCACACCAAGGATAATAATGCTATAGTTTTAAAAATAGTTCTAAATTAGCTGATGAACAATAAAAACATTGACAGCCAGTCAGAATCTACCTGTCTGCATGCTTATAATAAACAGAGAGACATAAGATCATTATAGTTATCCTTATACACACACACACACACACACACACACACAAGGTAATTGGCTTACCACGTGGTATTTATTGGCAAAAGCTTGTTTATGCACAAACCACAAGTATGCAGAGTAACCTGCAAAAGTGAAAGCCTTCATATGCTCATGATCAAAACGTTAAGCTGGTGTGTTTTATCCTTCTTGTCATTTCTGATACATTCTCCCTCTTTGATGTAGAAATCCTCCTTTAGTCTTTGTCCTTAAGATCCCCTGGTTCCCTCTTCTGACATTCCCCTCTCCCTGTAAATCTACAGTCTGGCTCTTGGCCCCACCTGGAGGTGTCAAATGGCCAGTTTTCTTGGCGGTTGGTCGGCCTGAACCCCTTTCAGATCTTTGGGAAGGATGCCAGATTGATGTGGAATGTCCATGAGACAGTCATGAGAAGTTTGTCAGTTGGAAGATGTGCTAATCAGGATCAGGATCAGGATCACACCGTTAGAGTTCATGTAGAATGTAGAGATTGACATCAACAATTGGGAAAAGAGAGCCTTGAGTACTGTTTGGGTTCTGTTTTTCCAGGTTAATGTTCTTACTAATGCTGTAAATGTTTAAACTTAGTGCAAACTTTTCCTGCAAGCATATCTTATAGCCTTGTACAGTAGAGGTTGAACGCTGTCTCTTGCCATGTTTGCGAAACACTTGTTTGCACATCCAGAGAGTTAATAATTATAAACAACAGGCTCTCTAGAGCTAGCATCCTTCTGTTGAAAAAAAGAAGAGTTTGTAATTCTTTTTTTTTCTTCTTCTTTTGATCAGTGGGGAGGATTGGGGGATTGGGAGGAGTTGTCATGAGTTATCAAGATGAGCAAAGATCAAGTAAACCCATTTGATCACAATAATATTATTGAGTAATGCTGTTGTCTACTCAAAGAGAGCTTGACCTCTTGGTTTCAAACATAATCCGTTGTCTACTAGACTCAAGACTCAGACTAAAATAATCTCATGGGCATTCTTCGTCAGACACTTTATTTTGAAGTTTGTTTACTGCCTGTTCTAGTTCATCCTGTACATTCAGGCATTTTCTTTTCTTTTTTTTTCTCTGTAGGGCAATTTCTCTTATTTTAATTAAACGTGACTTGTAAATAAGTTGTAAACATTTTGCCACTGTCGCAGCCTAAAGTCATGTTTTGGATGATGCAGGCTATTTCAGAGTGCCAGGTTAAAGGTTAAATTTTTTTAAAAATGTGTTATGCAATGAATGTGCAATTAAGAAAGATTATAGAGCAGTGGTTCTCAATCTAATTGACTCCAAGGCCCTACGTTGTCAAAGACATTCTTATGCCCTCTTATCTAAACGGATGGGTACCTTTGGTAATTCTGTTATGATGAAAACTCAAGTTTCTTTATTTTTAGGGATTTTTAAAAGTACCCCTATTATGCTATTTCAAATGTTCCTTTGATTTACATGCATCAAAGGTTAAAAAAAAATCACAAAATGTTCTAATATTACACTAAAAAAAATGCGGGATAAAAAAACAACCCAAGTTGGGTTGAAAATGGACTAACCCAGCAATTGGGTTTTTTTTTTTAACCCAACTGCAGGGTTAAAATAACCCAATTGCTGGGTTAGTCCATTTCCAACCCAACTTGGGTTGTTTTTTACCCAGCATTTTTTAGAGTGTATACATCACTCATTTCTCAAAGAGTCTGAAGATGGTTAATTTGAAGATTCAGTCTCTCTAAACTACACCTTTCTGCGAGCCTACTCTGCTCTGATTGGTAAGATGGCCCAGTCTGTTGTAAATAAAAAATCTGAATTTGAGCTCCAGAGGCTTCCTCAGCACTTGTATCCACAGTGATATGTAAAGTAATGGTTGCGTTGTTTTTCAATCTTTGTCAATTGCAGCGCGATTAAAAAGTGCATGCAAAGTGCATGCAAAGTGGATTTGCTCCACTGAAAACAGTGTCTTCTTGACATGTCGACAACATAAATCAAACTCTCCCAGGCCTCAGCTACAACTACAGTGTTCGACGGCTGAAAGCAAACTTTGTTTGTGGGCAGACAATGAAGGACATTGGCTTGCATTATGCAAATTTGTTCCATTATTACATAGGTATGTAACAAGAAGTTAGACTGGAATCGCTGACTACTCGTTTTGGCAGTTCAGAATCAATTCTTTAAAAACTTTAAAACTTTGCACAACTTTTTACAAAACAGCTATATTACACACTGCATGAAAGGTAATATTCGAAAAGTATTTTAATTATGTTAATGTGACTACGTTTAAATAATTTTGAGATTATTAAAGCCACCCTGGAAGTTTGCTGAGGCCCCAACTGGGCCCCGGCCTTTTGATTGAGAACCACTGTGTTGGAAAATGAATGCTGCTTCAAATTATTAGTTAGTGTATTTTAGAGTAAGAGACTGCCATGATAACATACATAAACAGTCTTTTTAGAATGTCTAGAGGAAACATTCCTTCTTTTCCATTGGATGAACTTGAGCTTGTCCAGTCCTAGGATTATGATTAAGGATTATGCTCGATCAGTCTGGTCAACACCTCAGACATTTCTTCATTTAGCTTTAATTGTACAGTTTAACCCTCAGAGTTAAGACATATAGTTGTAAGATTACTGGTTTATTTGTTCAAGCCGAGTACAGATTTTCAGGTGCAATGACTTGTACTCATTGATTTTCATTGGACAAGTAATTTAATCACAAAAGATTTAGAGAGACTCCAGGCGTGAGAGTCTTGCTCAGGATGCAGTTGTCCTTAAGTAAGAAACCCTTGGCTTCCTTAGGCATAGTTAAACTCCAGCTGTTTTATAGTGCAGGCAAAGCGTCCAACTTCGCTTGGGTTAGGAAGAGAAGAACCATGCAGGGACACGGGATTAATGAACTTGAGAAACAAAAGCAGAAAATGTCTGAATGGGAGACGACAATAGGATCTAAACACAGTGACAGAACATTCAAAGGAAAGGCTCATTCCAAAGATAGAAAGTCATACATGTTTGAGCTGTTACGAAGGTGAACAAATGACGGCAGAATTGTTATTTTTGACTTTTGAGTGAACTGTTTCTTTAAACCAGCCTAGGCCTACCCCTGGAGTGAACTGTCTGTCCTTCGCTGACTCCAGAATTCCTCAAATGTTCAAAGCATTTATTGAAACTGAAGATGAGCTGCAGCAGCTTGATATCACAGCACTAGAAGCCCATCCTCCAAAATCCGATCTCTTCAGCAGACTTCCATATTTTGTACTACAGTACTAAATGACTACCCTAGTGTATCTGGCAGAGGCAGTATATTTATTAACATTGGATATCATTCAAACCAACTTTTTAATGTGGCTGAAATTGCGTTTATAAGAAGCGATTGGCAGAAGTCGGGCTACTCTGGCTTCCCTCTAGGTCATGGAGAGGGAACGATGGAAAAATCCCCCTTGTCCTTAGTTCCATTATAGGCTAATGCATCTTGCAGGGCCTTAGATTCTTACAGAGTGGTTACAGTGTCACGCATCCCAAACCATACCAGCAAAAAGCGTTCAGAAGTTTCAGAATGTCTGTAATATAGATAACACAGTCAAAGCAATCAAGAGTTTATAGGCCAATGTGCTGTTTTTGTCATTATTTTTATTTTTTGCTGTACTCTTCCACGTAAAAATTTTTTTTTAGCAAAACATCCGAATAAATTTGAAGGTTATTTATGGAACAGGTTGGAGGTCAATGGCGTTAAACCCGGCAGACCACATCTTTGACACAAGGAAAGTTTAAATATGTTGTCAGCAAATAACTACATTTTTTTTTTAACATTTTGGTGTGCTTTCCACACAAAGCTATTGTATGGTGTTAGAAGTCTTGGGATAAATCCCACAAGTCGTATTTTTATTTTGTACAGTACTTTATTGTTCTTTTTTTAAAGTAACTGTAAATTGTCATTCACTTCCATACTATAAAACAGAGGCTGGGCATTCTGCAAAATTCCTTTTTCTGTGGTAATAAGATGTTTAAAATTACAAAATAGTTTTTAGTGAGCTATATTTTGGCGAACTAAAAAAAAAGGGAAAAATAACTGCTCCAATCTAGAGTTTTGCCTGCATGCTACAAGAAATGAACAGATGAAATCAGGTCTCAAAACATTTTAATGTACATTTTTCAGCTTTGTTCTAAATTTTCAAAAGTTCTGTTCAAAAAAATTTTTTTTTTAAAAAAGAATACCTGATACCATATTCATCAAGGATGCATTACATTGAATAAAAGTGACAGTAACAACATTTAAAATGTTACAAAATATTTCCATTTCAAATTGTTTTTATTTTTTAATTTTTTTATCTTTCTATCCATCATGAGGAAACAAATCACAAAAATATTAAGCAGCACAACTTTTTTCGGCATTGATAACAAGCGGCAACCTCCCCTAGTTTCTCTTGAAGCCAATACGGAAGTGACTTAAACTGCAATTCATCGGCTGGCCACTAGAGACAGGCTCCAGAATCTCATTGAGGGAGCAGAATCTCATTGAGCTCCATGTTAAAATGTCCACATTTACAGCACAAAAAAAACATGTTTACAGCCTGGTACAAATTGTGGTGTATGTAGCAAATTTTGCCCTTAATGACAATTGTGAGGGGGGTGATTATTATAGTTATTTTTTAACTCATGCGTTTACATTATAAAAACCCTTAAAGTTCTGCATAATTAAGGGCGTGGCCACTTTGAGTGACAGGTGGATAGCCGTTTGTCTGCTGTCTGTTAGTCATCACGTCACCTCAGTTCCTCCCACTTCCCACCTCTTTGCCCATTGTCAGTTATTCGGGAGTGACGCGCTGCCAAGATGGCAACGGCCAGCTCGACCCTACTTTACGCTTCAGAACTGCTCTTGAGAATCCTATGGGTGACATCACGGACACTACATCCATATTTTTTACAGTCTATGATGGGTAATGATAATAAATGTTTCTTGAGCAGCAAATCATGTGACACTGAAGACTGGAGTAAAGACGCTGATAATTTCGCTTTGACATCACAGGAATAAATTACATGTTAAAATGTATTCAAATATAAATATATATTTTTTTTTATCAAATAAATTCAGCCATGGTGAGCATTACCTTCTAATAATATAACAGACCCCACATTTTTTAAAAGGTAGTAAATTCTTAATTTTAGTACTTTATTATTCCATTGAGTATCAGAGCGTATTTAAATCTTTTAGCGCTTTGGTTTTCTCCCTGGGCTGCTTTGCTTCCTGAACAATGCTCTACTATGAAAATTACTCTGTGCCATCAATATTGCGAGGTTCCCTCCCATCCTCTCGCCTCTCTCTCCCCTGGGTCCATTCATTCAGCCGGTAACCCCCGCATACTGAAACAGAATCAATAGAGAGCTGCTCACGGTCTCAGACAGGCTGGTTTGTCTTGGCTTCACTCCTGTTGGAGATCCGGTCTTTGGAGAGCCACGCTGAACCTGGACCAAAGGGTTCAAACATTTATTTACATGGAGCTCTGAGAGTGTCTGAAAAGATCTTTATAAGCCTGGCGCTACACCTCTTAGGGGTCTCTATTGTTTAATCGATTAAGGTCATTGAGATAATAGACTTGATAGTAAGAAAGCTGAAATAACATTTTTGAAAATCGACCGAAAAATACATTTGTGTCTTTCTGTAATAGTATGGCAGGGAAAATCAATCAGTATCCAGCCTTTCAACCTTAAAGAGATGGTTCAACTAAAAATGAAAATTGCTATCATTTACACACCCCAAACCGGCATGACTTCTGTAGAACACAAAAGAAGATATTCTGAAGAACTGTTATTTTGTCCTTATAATGAAAGTCAGTGTTTGAGACCTTTTTCCAAAACAACTTCTTTTGTGTTCTGCAGAAAAAGAAAGTCATACAGGTTTGGAATGGCATGAGGTTGAACTGTTGCTTTAAGAATCTCCTACTCTATAAAACCTTAAAGCCAGGCACTTCATATATAGAACGTTTTAGGGGTTCGCATCATGGGATCATTTTATGGATTTTGCATGTGTGTTTTTGATTCGTATTGTTTGTTTCTAAAGATCTCCATCGTCTTCTCACTGATTACTTTTCTGATTGGTTTCCTTGAAAACATCTCTGAACCGGTCCAGGAAAACAAGTGCAGAAAAGAAATAACATGTTTATGCTGATCTAAGACCAGCTGTTCCTGAACAAATCTCAACCACTGGAACTCTTGAAATAAAAACCACAACAGTGATCTTAGATCAGTGTGCATGAGCGACCGACATCATCAGCCTTTGAAGTTCAGACCAAAGAGAGCCCCCTCCACCGCCTCGGCTTTGTCAGATTACTCAAAACCCATGTTGGTCCTAAGCCCAAAACCTGATACTCCAGCTTTTCAGGAAAGAACTTGAGTGTGACCGAATGTAGACCAGACTCTCCACTGGCCTGGATTTTGAAGAACGTCAGCTGAAATATTTTCCCAGTGATTTCAGTCTGGGCTCTGTTAGATTAGTAATCAGACATGACATTTTATTGAAAGCAGTTATTTGGATAGATAATTGTGCGGTAAAATATTTTTTGTATAACATTAAGTGATTGTAAATTGAATCATTTTGTAAGGGTTATATATATAAAGACAGGGTTGGCTGGTGTAAGTCAAAGTGTATTTATTTGTTTTTTTCTTTACTTTACTTTAGTTCTGCTTCTGTCAAGAATTGAGTGGTCAGAGTGTGAACTTAATAAAAGCAACCTGTCATTTTTTTCTCTTCACTTCTGGACCTATTTTAAGCCCCTCTCTCTCTCTCTCTCTCTCTCTCTCTCTCTACTGCAACTCATCTGTATCGGAAAACATTCACTTACCGCTCTCAGAATTTCACAAATAATGTGTTCTATGATACAATTAGTTTTCATACATTGCTTGTATCTGTTTGTTTCCATTTCTGTTTGCTACTTCAACCCCAAAATAAGAAAGTGAAAGGCACTTGTATTTTTGCCTGTCTAGATGTTTTTTTCTCCTTCTTCTGGCTGGTTTGGATGGAGGGAATGTGTGGTGAAAACTTAAGCTTTGAAGTTCAGGCCAAACATCTGCTCTCTCTCGTTGTCTCTTTTGTTCAGCCTCTCTTGGTTCTTGCCTTTCCTCTCATTCATTTCAGTTTAATTCAACTATATTTTTGGTTTATCAACTATATTTTTGGATCACCAACTATATTTTTGGATCATCAGAGCTGAACATCAGAATTGCATCACATGAACTCAAATATAAACGTGTTATTCAACAGGATATAACCAAAAATTTAATATTGGGGGGCCGAAATGCCTGAAACCCATATTAGGTTCAGGCGCAATGTTGGCACGTTGATAATTTGAGGCAAATGAAACCGACTGCACCATTGACAAACAGAAACGCAGTATTTCTGGTGTTATTTAAAGGGCACATTAGTGTTTTGCGCCTATAGGCGGGTGCTGGGTGCACAACGGGCGTACACTCTGCTTATTGAGCCCGATCTCATGAAAATGCGTATAAATAATACATGTGTGCAATGTCGTGGAATGTATATGCCAAAATGAGTTTTGGCATGCATATGGTATGCACTTTATGGTGAATCTGCCATGGTGCAAGCACAACTGGCTTTTAAAGGGAATAGGAGATGAGACTCTGATTGGTTTATTGCACGTTACGCCAAAAAAAAAAAAAAGAAATCTGATTTTAAATGGCCTTCAATTCTTAAACCAAAGAGCTAATCCAAGAGTCATACTAGTGGTTGAGCCAGACATGTTGAATTTCTCAAACAAGCGGGGTTTTGATGCTAAAGGGGCTGCACCTTAAACTAGAACACACTCTAAAAAATGCTGGGTTGTTTCAACCCAAATTTGGGTCATATATTGACAAACCCAGCCGCTGTGTTCAATTATTTAAATAAAATTATTAACCCAATGATTGAGTTTGTCCATATTTGACCCAAAATTGGGTTAAAACAACCCAGCATTTTTAGAGAGTAGGAAAAGTATTAAATGTCAAAACCTAATCTTATCTAACTGTGTAAGCATACATAAACAAGCTTACATGACCTACTCCCCTACCATGTGTATCAGAACAAAAGTTCATGGCACACACATGCAGCTTTTAGAAGAAACATTCTCAGATGTGTAAGATTTATTAGCCTGTTTTGCAGAAACACCATCTTTCTCAGAAAGGCCTAGATCTTTTGCTTTGAAGAGCAAGCCCACCTGTATCTCAGCAGAAAGACTTCTGTTGTCTGTTTTTTGTGTGAGAGGATCGTAATGTTCTGATCTGCAGAGGAGTACATGGTTTCAGCATCAAAACAGCATTCCTGTTGTCTGTCTGAAGCTGTGTGTGTCTTCTGTTTTGGTAAAGGAATTTGTTTCTGCTCTGTCAAGCAAAAGTAGCTTTGAAACTTGGCAGGCATAGAGCATAGTATTAGTCTGAGATCTCAAGTCATCCCAGCTGAACTCGATCAGAGGAGACGAGTCAGTTGACATCATTGGAGGTCCACGATTTGAAATGTTCTTAACATGTCCTCTGAAGGTGTGAGATTATTTTTTAAAAGGTGCACTCAGTAATTCTTATATTGTCAATTTTGTATTGGACTGACACCTACATTACAGAAACATTTTCGGCTATCAGTGTAGATTTAGAAATACGCTATTTGCTGTCAGCTGTGATTCATTTATTCAGAAAAAGAAATAGAGTGAGTAGTATTTGGTCATGTGACTTCAACATGGCTTCCTCCATGAGGCCACCCACCCCATGTAAAATAATACAGCTTTTATTAGGCTACTGATAAGACTAGAGTCTTCATCTGTGTGTGTGTATACATAATTTTACTTTTACTTATTAAAAATAGGTACCTACTCAAGGGAGTATTTGATTTCGGACATAGCCATTTTCTTTTATTTAAGAAATTTTACAAATATCTCAAAAGTAATGTTCAGTTTGTTAATGGGTACAGTTTTTAATGCGGGATAAAGGAGTGCACCTCAAATGTTGTACTGAAAGCTATGATGACACACACCTATATACTCACAATCAGATAAACAAATACCCGGTGATTCCAATGAAAAGCATCTTTGTGCTGGCTAAACTGTGCGCAACCCTTGCCATTTTGCATTTTGATTGAATTGGCCCTCTGTGCTTACCGTAGACGATTCCTGGTGTGCACAAACAGGGAGACAGTATCTCATTCAAAGAGCGTCAGTCAGGCAGGGTGGCCACAACCTGCTCTCAGCTCACTCACAAATTCATTAGCAATTTCATGGTACTTGTGTATGCGTTTGTGAGATTTTTTCTGTGTCAGGGTGGTATATATGTCAGTGTGGTCTGTGTTTGTTTCCATCGCTCCGTATATGTCTTCCAACTAATGGCATCGCCATTACATTTTAAATGAGAGCCACTGTTTCTTAGGTTTAAAATTAATATTACAATCCAAAAGTTTGGGGTCGGTAAGATGTTTTCACCCAATGCTCACCAAGGCAGCATTTATTAGATAAAAATTCCAGCAAGGAAATTAGCACACAAAATAGGATATATTTTTGTTTTTAGTATTATGTTAATTCTAGATTTGAAGTCTTGTGGTCTTGAGACCACATAAACATAGTCTGGGTCTGGGTCTCAAAACTTTTGTTGAAAGTTTTGGTCTGGATATGGATCTTGGTTTTTGGTCTCCGAAAGACCACAGTCTATTTCTAACATACTGAAGATGATAATTATGTCCACCACAGGTTGGTGCGGCATCTTCACCATCGCAAAGGATTTATAAGAATTCCATGACTGTAAATGCCAACAAAGCCACTGTACAATGTTGGGTTTGAAAAGAAAGATGCAGTAAATTGTCTCGGTTTCAGATGATGAACTAGATATGGGGTCTAGTCTTAGTCCTCAAGTGTCTAGTGCATAATGTAACCGCAAATGTTAAAATATGCTTCCGTTCAAATTTTTGGGGTCAGTCTCTTATAAATCTATTATCCCCTTAGAATTTCTTATGCTCATTAAGGCTGCATTTATTTCAAAAATTAATATTGTAAAATTATTATACAATTTAAAATACAATTTTCTCTTTTTACATACACTATTTAAATCATTGAATTCAGGTTTTCCAGTCACTTCCATGGCCACAGGTATATGAATCACCTACACATTCAGACTGCTTCTACATACATTTGTTAAAGAATGGGCCTCTCTCAGGAGCTCAGTGAATTCAAGCATGGTACCGTGATAGGTTGCCACCTGTGCAAATCCATTACTGAAATTTCCTCACTACTAAATATTCCACGGTTAACTTTTAGTGGTATTATAACAAAGTGGAAGCAGTTGGGAACAACAGCAACTCTGCCTCCAAGTGGTAGGCCACGTAAAATCACAGAGCGGGGTCAGCGCATCCTGAGGCACACAGTGCGCAGAAGTCAACAACTTTCTGCAGAGTCAAGAGCGACAGACCTCCAAACTTCATGTGGCCTTCAGATTAGCTCAAGAACAGTGTGTAGAGAGCTTCATGGAATGGGTTTCCATGGCCGAGCAGTTGTATCAAAGCATTACATCACCAAGTACAATACAAAGCGTCGGATGCAGTGGTGTAAAGCACTCCGCCACTGGACTCTAGAGCAGTGGAGACGTGTTCTCTGGGGTGAACAATCACACTTCTCTGTCTGGCAATCTAGACGGTCGTCTAATCGGTACTTGTCTGTCTGCATTGTGCCAAGTGTAAAGTTTGGTGGAGGGGGGATTATGGTGTGGGGTTGTTTTTCAGGGGTTGGGCTTGTCCCCTTAGTTCCAGTGAAAGGAACTCTTAATGCTTCAGCATACCATGACATTTTGGCAGTTTCATGCTCCCAACTTTGTGGGAACAATTTGAGGATGGCCCCTTCATGTTCCAACATGACTGAATCAGTGCAAAAAGCAAGAGTCCTGACCTCAACCCGATAGAACACCTTTGGGGTGAATTAGAGTGAAGACTGTGAGCCAGGCCTTCACGTCTAACATCAGTGCCTGACCTCACAAATGCGCTTCTGGAAGAATGGTCAAAAACTCACATTAACACACTCCTAAACTTTGTGGAACACATTCCCAGAAGAGTTGAATCTGTTATAGCTGCAAAGGGTGGGCCATAAAATATCATAAATGACTTTGTCACTTTTGTCAGTCCTCAGTTAAACGCAGTCTCAATTTCCTTCAAAGAAAAAAATTCTTACTGACCTCAAACTTTTGAATTGTAGTGTACATACATGTTTAAGTATTTTGCACATGTGTGATGCACATGATGTGGGCGAATAAATGTATTCTAAAGTGTGCACTACTTTGACATCATTATTGGCCCGAGTTAGTTTAGAACATTTGCTGTTGATCATTTAGCGCCCTGTTAAAAGACTTGCTTCTGTGTCATTATGATGTCAGAGCTAGATTACTACTGACTGATGACATCACACTGTTATGATCAGCTTTCCAGCAATACTCTCTGTTACCCTGGCAACAGGCTCGCTCAGAAGGATCTGTTTTTCAGCTGGAGAACCGTTTTGAATTTTCATTCATTGCCGTTCACTTATGTTCACTTTGCATTCAAATATATGTTTTAATTATATTACATTAGTGCATTGTACAGCTGATTTACTTAAAAGACCTTTTATGAAGGTTGTACGAGCCTCCCTTGGTATATTATCTTTTTCTTTGTTCGTCTTTTTTGCTTCTTTGTTTTTAAAGCTGCTCAGAATCATCTTTGAGTTATTGTGGAAATGTAAAAAAAAAACCTCCCAAAAACATCACAATCCACATTTCAATAACAAATCAGAATCCTGACACTTAACAAATTCAGCACTTATTCAGACACATGAAGGAGAAGCCGAAATAAATAAATGTAATTGATGAGGTTATTTTGGCCAAAAACGCCCAAGCACACACATATTAGCTCATAAAACATGTTAGCTGCTAGGAGCATGTCAGACACATCCAACCTTCCTCATGTTTGACTGTGCATACAAACACAGAAATGTTCACCCTCAATGATATTTATGACAGTGTGAGGTCTAATTGATCCCAAATGATACACAGGATTGACAGGAAGTTTACTGCATTCATAAACGCATCGCCTGAAACTAAATAACACCAGAGAGAGTGTGTTTGTGAGAATGATTGAAGCCAAAACGTTGCCTCCCATTAGATTAGTGAAATCCAAATGTTTGTGCATTAGTGTTTGTTTGCAAAGCATAGACACATCAACTTTCTGTAAACCTATGAAAACAGCATAATTTATTTGTGAGCTCACTAAGTTTTTTTGCACTACATTAGGTGAAAAATAATATCTTATGGGGTTTTTTTTGTAGGCTGGTGGTTTGTCAGCACAGCTGAAGAACAGGGGTGGGTTCCTGCCACGTACCTGGACTCTCAGAGCGGCACTAGAGATGATCTGGACCTGGGAACATCTAGATCTGGAGAAGGTAGGACACACAATTTACACTCTCTCCTACTTTACCAAGCACAAAATCTTCACCAATACCAGTATAAGGTGATCTGTTTTGCATTCTATTGACCATTCATCGCCCATTTATAATGAAGTGTAAAGTCTGTATACCAAATTTTCTTTGACAAGCTTCTGCTTGTTTGATAAGTGAGGGTATAAGGACTGTGAGAGACCATCGATTGGAGAAGGAGAAATGAAGGAAAGAAGGAAGGCTCCTCCATCATGAAAGTTTTGCCATCATTCCTTTGAATCTATACATAGTAAATGACTTCTTCACTAGTAGGTTGGTTGTACTTCATAGTGTGTCATAACCAGGGCTTGACATTAACACCCGCCAACCCCTCTAAATGCGGGTGTATTTCAGCAGTGGTGTGTAACACAGTCACTCCTACAAGCCATTTTGGCGGGTTGAATTTTATAAATAATATAAACATTTTTCTATCGTTTTTTAAAAAGGCATCTGAAATAATAAATTAAGGGCCAGATTTACTAGCTTGTGCCAGTGCAAACCCTCTTTTGGCATTAGAAAACTAGTCAGGATTTACTAAAGACACACAAAATTAGAGTTGAAAATGCGTGGACAGTTATTTTTCCGGCTGACCTTGTTGCATACGCAAAATATATGGGAGGAAAGTATTTAAATGAGTAACTAAAAAAAAAGCATATCTTAAAATTGTGTTGGCTGCGTCCGTGTTCTTTCATTTGTGTGTCATCAGTAGATCACGCGTAAAACTGTGTTTTTTTTTAAATTGCGCTGTCGTGCTAATTTGCCCTGTGCAATGTAGTGTTGTCAAAAATATATATATTTCGAGACATATCGATTCCAATTCTCATTTTCCGCTGCATAGATACATGATTCTAGCTGCGCTTTCTCGCTTTCTAGCGCTTTATCTCTCAGACAGCGAGTACACAAACCTGCCTCCCCTCACTCGTTTCATTTGATCTGGATGAATATTGTTAGTGTTACAGAGCTTGAATTTCGGCGTGGGATTGCTTGTATTGCGGATAATTTCACACATTCCCCAAATCTGTGCGCACAAAGCCGCCTCTCAGTACTAAATGTATTTATTTTTTGCTTCTTATTGCACTAAAACAGACAATAGACAAAGGCACTCAAAATAATGTTAAAATGCAGGTCTCATATTTATGGTTATGTTTTACGTGAAGAAGAGAACAGTTGAGAAAGAAAACGCATGTGTAACAGTAAAAGGATCAATGCGTCAGGTCTTAAAGTGACAGCAGCCTGATATACTTGCTGCCAAATTGTGAGATTAAACTAAAAATATCAATACTGCAGTTTTTCCTCATGGTATCAATGTCAAAATTGTGGCCCTGGTCATAACTACACACCACATTGAATCTGGGTGTTTCCTCAACTATGGGCAATTTTGGCCCTGTACACGCTATAAAACGTTTAGATCGAATTTTTTTAATGTATTAATGAAGACTCTCACCGTTGTCATGGTTGAAACATTTTAGAGTAAAATGGCAGACATCTGTCATAGCTAGCATTTTAATATTTAAATGTATTTATTTTTTTACACACAATTCAGCCAAATTATGGCTTCATTGGAAGTGACGCAAATGGTCTGTTAAGAAGTGATAAAATAAATATTTTTAAGGTGGATTTTCATATTTTAAGTTTAAAAAGCCTGACTCTCTCGGACAAGGGTAAACCAATAAAATAAACATTTGAAAAGTGACAAATAAAAGTGATGAAGATCTTTATATAACAAAGAGACAAAGTGGAAACCTGTTTTAAATTTGAATTGAAATGAAAGTAGCGACCAAGCTTTTCTTTTGTATTGTGACGCATTCAAGTCTAACAGATTATTGAAAAAGAAAAGGACTTGGTTCTTTCCATCGGATGTTGATTTGATTTTGAGATGTGGGCTTGCACTCAAAATTGAATGCAAGCTTGCAGTCGTTCGTGAAGGGAAGGGGTTTTAATAAGTCCGGAATGCATCAACAGAGAGAGGATTGTCGTTTCGGTCTCAGAAGATCGAAAATTTTGATTAAACATTACAAGGTCAAAAAAATACATGGATGAATCAGTCACAATAAGATATATTTGCAAAATTACGAAAGGAACATAAATTGCCCAAAGTTTAAGAAACACCCATCTGTTTTCTCACTGCTATGAGACAAACCATGTAGTCTCAGTTTAAATGTGTCCCTCTCGAAGCCCGTCTTCTCAAACCCCAATCATCTGCTGCCATCAGCATTTCCTGGGTTCAGTTTTCTGTCTTCGAGAACCTGCATCTTGAAATGTATGCCACTGAAAATCTCAATGTGTAAGATTAGGAGTGGTCAGGCTGGAGATAAAGCTTTCGCTATCTTTGTCTTGAATAGATCGATACATCCCCACACAATTTATTGATCCCCGAGGAGTAATTTTCCTTTCCATATGGCCACAACAGCTTAATTTATGAATGTTGCTGCAGTTTTTTCAGACTTAACTTTATTTGAACTAGACCATCTACTGTTTCTTTAGCTGACCCCCTTTGAATGTATGGAGATAATGAGTGGTAAAACCTCTGTAAAATACATAAATTTTCTCTCTAACACAAAAAAAGTGTTAGCACTTAATGTGCGCCACTAAAATCCAATAACACGTGTATTAATCCAAATACTCCATTGCTTGCAATCATTGTTCAAGCCAAGAACCCTCCTAACCGATCACAAAACTCTTTTCTTTCATGTAATAATGCCTTCATTACACTAATACCAGTGCTCCTCCTGAGTTGTTTATGTTGAGTTTGTCATGTCTCTGTTCTCTTTCTGCTGTCCTCATTCACCCGTGTCAGTTACTAAGAGACGTAAGGCTCATCTGAAGAGGCTCGACCGGAGATGGACACTAGGGGGAATAGTCAACCGCCAACAGAGCCGAGGTGAACACACATGCAATCACGCATGCCTGCATAGACTGATCACATGCAAGCAGTTACGTGTGTGACCAATTTGCATGGTGCGTTTGAGTTTTTGCAGGTTTACACAGTGATTTGCTTGAATACGCACACATTAGAAACCTAAACTAAACGTATGGATCTGGCTCCGACTCACAAAGCATGCTGGGTGGTCTGTTTCATCTGCGCTCAATCATAAAATCTTTATTATACTTTGCTTGCTTTATATCTCTATTTGTGTGTATGTGCATGAATTGAAATGAGATAATTAAGTTTGTTTGCAGTTCAAAGATCCAGAGTCTTGATCATAAGAGCTCAGACTGGTTTATGGTAGTAAAAACTGATTTGGTTCTGATTTAGCTGGTGGACTAAAAGCTGCTGGTCAGCCAGCTTCTTCTTTTCTATTAAAGCCTAATAACAAAGTAACTCTTGCAGGTTAACATAAAGCAGGGGTGTCCAATCCTACTTCGAGGACCGACGTCCTGTAGAGTTTAGCTCCAATTAACTCCATCATACTTGTCTGAAGACCTTAGCTGTCTTCGAAATCGGCCCCTATACTCTCATTCACTATTCCCTAAATCCCTCAAATTCACTCACTCATTTTCGAGTGGAGTAAATTGCTTGCTGTTTAATAATCATTTGAAACTTAGCTAACTGGCAGCCCCAGTAGTAATGAAAAGATTTATCTTGAACTCTGTGATGGAAACTAGCATGTATAAACCATAATTATGTAATACTAACTAAAGAATTTATAACTGCATAATATTGCACTGTAGCCACATTGGACCAGTGTTTTGGAAAAGCGATGGATGGATGATTCAGCTGTGGGCGCCATCTTCTGGCGAGACACAGGAGTTAATTTGGCACAAACCTTACAGTGCATTATGTGTATTCTCTAGCCGTCGAGTGTACATCGGCTGTTGTGGGATTCACCCAATAACGTCCACTATGGTTTCGGACACCACTACAAATGTCTGTCCCCTCAAATAGTGCCCTATTTAAGGGTAAATAGGGCACTATTTGAGCCAGTTAAAAGCCGGTTAAAGTTTTTTAAGTAGGGTTAGAGCTAAACTCTGCGGGACAGTGGCCCTCAGGGGGCAGCATTGTTCACCCAAACAATGAAAAACTGGTAATGGTGCCTACTCACCCTCAAGGGTTCCAAACCTGTATGACATTTTTTTGTCCACACAATGGAAGTCAATGGGGGGCAATGTTTTTTTGAACCCCCATTTACTACCATTGTATGGACAAAACCATACCTCGTGTTGTACAGAAGAAAATTGATCCTGCAGTTGAGGTTTGACCTTTAAAAATCCCAGTGTTTAATTCTAAAATCCGTCCCAGACTTCAAACAAGGACTAATGTCTAGACCTTTGATGGAAATGTATGTTTGTATGGTAATGAGTCTCCTTGGAGATCTGCCGTTTCATGTTGAGTCATAAGGAATAGACCTCCACAGTTGTATTTCCCGCAGTTTTCCATTTGTGTACTCTTTGAGTGTGCTGCTAACATGTCATGAACACCGTGTACATGGCTGTAAGTAGACTGGATGCATGCTGGATCTGGAATTGGTGGTAGCCGATAAGAACTTTACCATGCTGCATTTGCAAGTGGATGAATATCATCCTGACTGGGAGTGTGTGAATGTCTACTGAGAGTCAAAATGCCCAGTAGGCTACACATTGTATGATTTTGGGCTGTCCCAGATGAACGGTCATTTCATCTTCAAATTGTATTGTTTTTTTACAATGACCAATGATCAATCAATGACCAATCATGGTCCTACATCGTGCAGTGACAGAGGTTTTATATTATTCCCCGTCCATATTATCCTAATTCACTTCCTCCTCTTTTTTTTCTGTGCACATAAAAATCACAATTTCCAAAGTGCAATGCATCTTATTGTATTTGTTTACCACTAGCGCATGCTGATAATATTCTTCTATACTAATTTGCGTTATAGCCTAATATTTAATAGGTGTCATCATCGTACAGTCTACATGCATGCCCAAATTTATTAGATCCATGTTATACAGTGTGATTTGTAATTATCTTATAGGATTGCCGAAATCGTCTGTAACAGACATAAGATATGAAATACCAGGTCTTAGGTTTATGGGATAAGTTATGTTAATACACCGTAAAAACAAATTTGTTCAGTTTACTCAATTCAATTGTACAAACTTGTTGCCTTAATTAAGTAAGCATTACTAAATTGCATTAAGTTGTTCTTACTTAAACTGTTTAACTTAATTCTATCTGTGATCTGAGGAAGTGTTCTCCCAGAGTGCATTGCGGCATGAATAAATTAATTGCTTAATTTTACTATTTTTGGCTTTATTTTACCATCTGTCTATTGTCAGTATAACCCCAATAACGACAGCAAATAAAATTGTAAAAGGTCTTATTAATAATATTACAAATAAAACAAAAAATCCTTGTTACCATTGTTGTGTTTTGCATGCTGAATGTTGAAGTCTGCGTATGACTCAAGAATGGTCAATTGCTATTGTTACAAATATAGAGGTACTATATCAAACTAATTAAAGGGTTATGCCATAAATATTAGCAAGAAATGTTAAACATATAATTATCATGAAATATAGTTATGTTTTCAGTCATTAAATCACAAAATATTTTATATACTGTATATATAATATTTCTTACTTCCCTTCCTTTGAAATCAGATAACAGATTTCTTGTTGCATCGCCGCATTAATAGGATAATAATCACTATAATATGAACGAAGTTCCAAGTGCCCAACGAAATGGAACACTAAAACACAATTATGGTGAGAGGAAGTGGAGGAAATGAGTCAAGTCTATTAAAAATTGCACCGCCTCAAAACACTTTGCCCGCCAGTTTTTTTGTTTTGTTTTGTGCAACCATTTTTTGGCAAAATGTTACTCAAACCAGTCAAGTAATGTTTACTTGAGTTTTCTAAGTAATGAAGGCATAGCATGCAAATAGTTCAGATTACTTAATTGTTTTAATTAAGTTCAACAAATTATTGGACATTAAGTAAAGTTTACTAAAAAGTCTTAGTAAGATCAACTGTGGTGTTTAAATCTTCAAGTCCTCCAGCAACCACCACTAACAACCGTAGTAACTATGGCATTTTAGGCAAAACTATGGTTACCATGGTCAAATTTTATAAGGATTGTTTTTCTCTTTTCTTCTACAAGTGGATTGTGATGATTGGGATACATATTCTGGTTTTAGATTGCATCTGATACTGTTACAGTAACTGCCTTTCCCTCATTATTTCTCCCATACTTTGCTATGCATCGTTGGAGTAGTCTTTGGAAACTCACAGTGGAAAGTGTGGAAGTAGGTCATTGGCTCGCTGTGTGTGACTGCATTTAATCCTGTTTTTTTTTACTGTATACATACTAATGAGTCAGACAGCACACGGTTGATCCAGAGACAAAGAACAGCCAGGAGTTTCAGAGGGAACGTTTCTCCATAAACAAGTTGCAACCTTCAAAACAGGTCAGAGGTTGTGATGGCTTCAGAGTGGTTGCTTGAAATACACTAATAATCTTGGATAGAAATCATGTCTTTTGTAACGTAATGGTTTAAAAACATAAACTGTAATACAGGAATAGGAGTCTTTTCTGTTTTATGAAAAAATTTAATTGTAAAAGGTTTGGAATAACATAAGTACAGGTCCTTCTCAAAAAATTAGCATATTGTGATAAGAGTTCATTATTTTCCATAATGTAATGATAAAAATTTAACTTTCATATATTTTAGATTCATTGCACACCAACTGAAATATTTCAGGTCTTTTATTGTTTTAATATTGTTTGGCATACAGCTCATGAAAACCCAAAATTCCTATCTCAAAAAATTAGCATATCATGAAAAGGTTCTCTAAACGAGCTATTAACCTAATCATCTGAATCAACTAATTAACTCTAAACACCTGCCAAAGATTCCTGAGGCTTTTAAAAACTCCCAGCCTGGTTCATTACTCAAAACCGCAATCATGGGTAAGACTGCCGACCTCACTGCTGTCCAGAAGGCCATCATTGACACCCTCAAGCGAGAGGGTAAGACACAGAAAGACATTTCTGAATGAATAGGCTGTTCCCAGAGTGCTGTATCAAGGCACCTCAGTGGGAAGTCTGTGGGATGGAAAAAGTGTGGCAAAAAACGCTGCACAACGAGAAGAGGTGACCGGACCCTGAGGAAGATTGTGGAGAAGGACTGATTCCAGACCTTGGGGACCTGGAAGCAGTGGACTGAGTCTGGAGTAGAAACATCCAGAGCCACCGTGCACAGGCGTGTGCAGGAAATGGGCTACAGGTGCCGCATTCCCCAGGTCAAGCCACTTTTGAACCAGAAACAGTGGCAGAAGTGCCTGACCTGGGCTACAGAGAAGCAGCACTGGACTGTCGCTCAAATTTTGCATGAAATTCGGAAATCAAGGTGCCACAGTCTGGAGGAAGACTGGGGAGAAGGAAATGCCAAAATGCCTGAACTCCAGTGTCAAGTACCCCGAGTCAGTGATGGTCTGGGGTGCCATGTCAGCTGCTGGTGTTGGTCCACTGTGTTTTATCAAGGGCAGGGTCAATGCAGCTAGCTATCAGGAGATTTTGGAGCACTTCATGCTTCCATCTGCTGAAAAGCTTTATGGAGATGAAGATTTCGTTTTTCAGCACGACCTGGCACCTGCTCACAGTGTCAAAACCACTGGTAAATGGTTTACTGACCATGGTATTACTGTGATCAATTGGCCTGCCAACTTTCCTGACCTGGACCCCATATAGAATCTGTGGGATATTGTGAAGAGAAATTTGAGAGACGCAAGACCCAACACTCTGGATGAGCTTAAGGCCGCTATCGAAGCATCCTGGGCCTCCATAACACCTCAGCAGTGCCACAGGCTGATTGCCTCCATGCCACGCCGCATTGAAGCAGTCATTTCTGCAAAAGGATTCCCGACCAAGTATTGAGTGCATAACTGAACAGAATTATTTGAAGGTTGACTTTTTTTGTATTAAAAACACTTTTCTTTTATTGGTCGGATGAAATATGCTAATTTTTTGAGATAGGAATTTTGGGTTTTCATGAGCTGTATGCCAAAATCATCAGTATTAAAACAATAAAAGACCTGAAATATTTCAGTTGGTGTGCAATGAATCTAAAATATATGAAAGTTTAATTTTTATCATAACATTATGGAAAATAATGAACTCTTATCACAATATGCTCATTTTTTGAGAAGGACCTGTAAATAGACTATTTTCATTTTTGGATGAAGAATTCCTGCAGCGGGAGCAGCTCAGATTCAGACAGTGCCTGCCGGACCCAGCACAACTTTTGGTTAGCTTATATGAAATGTTAAAGCAAGCAAGTCTCAGTGAGGTCAATATGACAGTTAGAATGATCTGTGTACCCACAATCTCTCTCTCGTTTCGTATCGCAGTGGTTTTCAGGTCATGGAGGTTGAGGGAGAAAATGCCTCTGTTGGCACACCACTTCACAAGTGCATGCAAAACTCAAGTAATGTGTTCTGGACCAACCTGATTTTTTCCACCATCCAGAACAGTCCTAAATGAAAAATACTGCTGACTGTTGGAAAACGTGTTTTTGAGGCATTTCCTTTTTGTGTGTTTTTAGCTCTTTCATTTTTACCCTTGCATCTCTCACTCCTGTTAGTTGTTATCTGTCCACACGAAGACTTCTGTGGAACTCAAAAGGAGATGTTTAGCAGAATGCCTGAAATCAGTTCTTCTACATTTTGTAAAAAGTTTAGTGTTGGCTTTAGGTCAGAAGTTCAGAATGAGATCAGTATGTTCATATATCAGATTTCCCAGCTTGTCTGCTCCTGCAAAATCATTAAGTGTTAATAGAGACGTTACGAAAGAGAGTGACTAACTGCCCTGACCTCATGACATCTTTTGCTGGCAGACACTGTGTTATTCACTGCTTAGAAAAACTAGATACAGGATATTCATCTTCCTTTCCATCTTACTTTTCTTTTCTTTTTCAACACTTCTCCCACTATTAATTAGCCTGACGTGGTCATCCTCAATTCTAGTCAGAATATGAGTCTGGTACCGCTCCATTGGGCTTTGATTATGGGGCTTGTTTCAACCTAACCAGGAAAGACCTCAATTGGATAGACCTACAACCAATCAGAGCAACGGAGCGACGCGTAACGTTAGTTGTCAAATGTCAACAGAACTCAACTGCACTGTGTTGCCAAGTTCGTGTTTTTCCCGCGGGTTGAAGCGACCCCAATTATGTGATACATAGACCCAGGAAAGCAAATTTTAGCAGGCAACCGTGCCAAAATAACAAATTTTGCCAACCAAACGCAATTTTTTTTCCGGAGAACCCCCCCGGAAAGCTATTGTTTTGAGTAGCAATTGACATTGCAAAAACATGGATTTCAAGATTCAAGAGATTCAAGAGTTTTATTTGTCACATACACAGTTATATACAGAATATACAACTGGCAGTGAAATGTAAACAGGTCCGCTCTAAAGACAGTGCAAATAACAGTTACAAGAAAACACAAGAGGAGATTAAAATAGAAATAGAATAAAATAGAATAAAAAGTACTAAACATATGTAGAATTATAAATAATCAAGTAAAAGATAAAAATAGGAAATAAAGATAAAAATAAGTGGAATATGATAAGTGGGATAAACTGTAGACTTAAATAACTGGTTAGCATAAAAATATATATATAAAGTATAATGTGCAAACAATAGGTATAATGTAATGTGCAAACAGAAGTATAATGTGCAAACAGGTTTATAACAGGTTGTTACACAGTAACAATAAGAACATAAAGTGCAGTGCAATGACAGTATGTGGATGTTAATGTTAAAACCGGATGTTTATGTGTGTGCGGGTGAAGTGCAGTCACGTGACTGAGTTCAGGAGTCTGATGGCCTGGGGGAAGAAACCTCCTGAGCCTTTCAGTTTTTGCCATCAGGCTTCAAAGCGCTACCAGATGGCAGCAGGGTGAAATGAGAGTTCGCAGGGTGGGTAATGTCTTTGATTATTTTAGTAGCTCTACCTCTGCAGCGTTTGGTGTAAATGTCCTGCAGAGACGGAGAGCTGACCCTGAGATGCGCCGGATAAGCGCACCACTCTTTGCAGGGCTTTGCAGTCATGACTGGTGCTGTTCCTGCACACGCTGTGATGCACTGAGTCAGGACACTTTCTATCGCCTCGATAGAAAGTTTTCAGGATATCTGGTAAAACCCTGAATTTCCTCAGCTGGCGCAGGTGGTACAGTCTTTGCCTGGCTTTTTTCACCTGTGCCTGGATGTGTGCAGTCCAGGTCAGGTCCTCGGAGATGTTCACACCCAGGTATTTGAAGCTGTTCACTCTACCGGTGTCCCGCTGATCATGAGAGGGGAGTATGACCGTTGCTGTCTCTTCCTGAAGTCCACAATCAGTTCTTTGGTCTTGCTAACATTCAGAGAGAGACAGTTGTCCTGGCACCATGATGTCAGTTGCTCCACCTCGTCCAAGTATGCCGTCTCATTGTTGTTGGAAATGAGACCCAGGACAACAGTATCATCAGCAAACTTGATGATAGAGGTGGAGCTGTGTGTGGACAAACAGTCATGGGTGTAGAGAGAGTAGAGCAGGGGACTCAGCACACAGCCCTGTGGAGCTCCCACACTCAGGGTGATGGAGGTGGAGGTGAACTGGCCTACTCTCACCGCCTGGGGTCTGCCAGTGAGGAAATCTTCAATCCAGAGGCAGAGAGAAGAATTCAGGCCGAGATCCAGGAGTTTGTGTGTTAGCTTAATGGGAACTATGGTGTTAAAGGCTGAGCTATAGTCAATAAATAGCAGCCTGACGTAGTTCCCACTTTTGCTGTCGATGTGAGTGAGGCAGGAGTGAAGGAGAGAGATGGCATCTTCAGTCGATCTATTGGGACGATAGGCAAACTGAAGAGGGTCCAAAGTGTCAGGAATGGAGGAGCAAATGTTGTTTTTAATGAGTTCTCAAAGACCTTCATGACTATAGATGTGAGAGCCACTGGACGATAGTCATTTAGGCAAGAGGGTTTACTGTTCTTAGGTACAGGGATGATGGTGGATTTTTGAAGGAGGTGGGGACAACGGATGTGGCAAGGGACTCGACCTGAAATACCATCTGGCCCAGGAGCTTTCCTGACATCCACACGCTTGAGTGCCCTCCGAACCTCGTCCTCCGAGACAGAGATCACGTGACTGTTGCTGCTCTGAGGGACTCTCTCTGACGCGTCACTCGGCGGAGTCGCGCTGCCGCGATTACAATCAAAGCGAGCGTAGAAAGAGTTTAACTCGTTCACAAGCAGCGGATCAGCTCTCACCTCTGCAGGGATTTAGTTCCAAAAGCACAGATGGTCCTAAGTCCCTGCCACATCCGCCGAGAGTCGTTGAGTTGGAAATGAGATTCCACTCGGTCTTTATAACGGAGCTTTGCGGCTTTGACGGCGCCGGAGGGCGTAACATGATGCTTTGTACTCCTCATATCCCCTGTTAGGAGACCGCATTATAGGCTGCAGTGCGTGTGTTTACTGCAGCGCGGATAGAACTGTCCACCCACGGTTTCTGATTAGGAAGGACGTTAAAGTTATTGTTTGTGTGGCTTGCTCTGTCAGTGTGTTGATAAAGCAGAGCGCCACATCCGTGAACTCGCTGACGCCATCAGAACTCGCGCAAACATGTCCCAGTCGACGCCATCAAGAGCTGCCTGTAGCGCGAACTCTGAATGGGATGACCAGCGTTTAACTTCCTCCTCACCGGGGTTCTTGAACGAGCCTTTGTTTATATTCCGTGTGAGGAAAATGGCGGCATGGTCCGATTTGCCAAAAGCTGGCTGTGAACGAGCTTTGTAGGCGTTTCTTAAACGGAGAGTAGCAATGATCCAGTGTGTTTGCTCCTCGTGTGGGGCAGGAGACATGCTGGTGAAAGTTTGGCAATACTTTCTTTAAGTTTGCTTTGTTAAAATCACCCGCGACGATGAAAGCAGCGCCGGGGTGTTTGTTTATTAAGCCGCTGGTCACATCATGGAGGCCAGATAATGCCAGCCCGTGTCCGCCTGTGGTGGAATATAAACGGCAGTGGCGATGACTGAGGAAAACTCCCTCGGCAGATAGAATGGACGGCAAATGATAGTTAAATGTTCCAAGTGAGGCGAGCAGGATCGCGAAATAATGGAGATGTTCCTAGGATCGCACCATTTCTTGTTTATCATAAACACACTCCACCGCCTTTGGATTTTCCGGCATCGGCTGTTCTGTCCATCCGAAAAACAGAGAAGTTCTCGGACGGCGCCACGGCTGTATCCGGGACCGCGAAGTGAGCCATGTTTCGACAAACAATAGATGTTACAGTCTCTCATGTCCCGTTGAAAACTTATCCTGGCTCTAAGATCGCCCATCTTATTCTCCAAGGATTGGACATTTGCAAGCAAAATGCTCGGGAGAGGAGGACTGAATGCTCTTTTTCTCAGTCTGTTGCGGATCCCAGCGCGTTTCCCGCGGTGTTTTTGAATCTTCGCCGACTCGAGTGGCCATTGTTCAACTCGGCGTCCCGGCGAATCACAGATGGAAGATTGGAGAAAGTGTCCTGAAACAGGTCAGTGTAGCGGTAACCAATTTCCAGAAGTGTTTTGCTGTCGTAACAGATCAAAGCAGATGATCCGTTGGAAAAATAGAGAATAAAAGAGAGTAGAATAATAAATAAAAGCAAAGTCTTAGCGAGCGACCTGAGCAGCGACCGAACACGGCGGCGCCATTTTTAAGAAAATGGCAACCCTGTCTCCACGCACGCTGGATTAAGTAATGTTAGAAGTAAAAGATGAGTATAAACGATCTTTGCCAGTGTTGTAAAATTTTTTTTTAAAGTTACACTGTGTGATATTTTCCCCCATCTAGCGGTGAAAAGGTATATAACCATCCAGTGAATATTAGTTTCTGTTCCTCTCAATTCCGATTTCGTTTTAACTCCTACGGTGGCTGATTTAGTCCAAGATTAATATGGCTTCCAGTTCGATCAAGTGATGAGGTTACTTTAGAAAACTATTATAATTTGCAGTTATTAAATTTGTCAGTTAACATGTAGGTTATGACATCTATGTAAAATGAATAATAGTTTTACCTTTTTGTTATTTTTTACCATTTCATTGCTAACATCAGCGATCAGGTTCCCAGACGAATGCAAGCTAATCTTAGTAAAGTAACTTTTATCAGTGTTATCGTTATTCTGTATGTTGTACGACATCACTAGCGTAAGGCAAAGTTTACATTGTAGGCTATATCAGTCTCAAGCAATCCCCTCTTCACATTCGACACGGTGCCATCGAGTGTTAAAACGCGAAAGGCTAAGCTTGAATTTACGGGCATGTCCTCTTTGGCTAATGTACTTTGGCTAATGTACTAATGTACCTGTTAACCAGCGCCCAATTTTTGAAATGTTCTGAAAACGACATTCCCAAATGAAAATGTCTGCAGCTCTTAAACCCTATGGTCTATATTCATAAATCTGGTCTTATTTTAAACTAGACACTTCAAATAGTGTTACCCAAGAGTCATAATAGCTCAAAGTTGTATATGAACAGAGTAATATACATGTAAATATACATGTTTTTTATTTTTTATTATTCACTTAGGGAAAAATTATGAGATTTTAATGTTAAGGTCCTGAAAATAAGCATAATATAAAACTGAATGTCTGATCATGTTTTGATTCAAATTTGAGGATGATTCTGTCAAAAATGTAGCTTCTGTAAGCTTTTATATCAAGAAAAGACTAGGCGTCCTTTCCAAAAGGGCTTTTATTTTAGAACATTTGTAATTGCAAAGAGTAGTTTTTTTATTCAAATAAATCTGCAATAAACTGCTGATTATGATTAATTTACAGTTACTGAAAAACTAAATGAACTATTTACAGAATTTTTAAAGTGTAAAAACTCATTTAGTTGATAAAAACAGTCTGTCATAGAGCCTGCGCGCCACTGCAGTGTTGCGCAATCTGACTGGCAGGCGCTTGGCTGCTATGGAGATTGTGACTAGAGGCATATTCACCAATAATGCTTACAAACACAACGTAAGATAATGCCTTGTGATTAGTTACGTCCGTCAATCAAACCTTTGCTGGCAAGGCATTGGCTAGGCATTGATTGCCTTCATCCAACGAAAACCATGCGCGCTTTGATTGACAGCTGGCGGAGCGAGTAATGTGGCAACTCTGTGTAATGACTCCTCAGAGAGCCTGTGATTGAAGCAGAGAGACCTGGGAGGGTTTAACGTGACAGGAAGAGTCCACAGCACAGGGAGATCGTCAGAAACGATTTGAATCACTATTTCATTGAAAATGGACACGATTGATTACTCTAACTCAAAACGCCCAAGCAAACAAAGGAGTATTTTTAGTTTTTTCCTTATTTTTCGTTGTTTTGGATTAAAAGTGGGATGCATTTGGAAGAGTGGGCTCTTACACGGACATGTATGCTGTTGTTTTTGGATTGGTCCGATCTGATCTGCACGATAGGAGATGAAAGATGAGTACTGCGCTCATTATGCTAATGTTTAAATAGCTACTGCTACAGCATTTCATTTAACCTTTTCCTCTCTGGTGTATTTATTGCAAAAACGAGTTCAGAACATGAATCTCGAGTGTTTTAGCTTTCAAATGATGCATAGTTTGTGATGGTTGATTAAATAGTTTGTATAAAACAAAAGTGAATAAAAGTAGAGACACGCCCACTTACCAACCCCGCCCACGAACCGGTGCGGGTTAACTCGTTATGACATCTATGTAAAATGAATAATAGTTTTACCTTTTCGTTATTTTTTACCATTTCATTGCTAACATCAGCGATCAGGTTCCCAGACGAATGCAAGCTAATCTTAGTAAAGTAACTTTTATCAGTGTTATCGTTATTCTGTATGTTGTACGACATCACTAGCGTGAGCAAAGTTTACATTGTAGGCTATATCAGTCTCAAGCAATCCCCCTCTTCACATTCGACACGGTGCCATCGAGTGTTAAAACGGAAAAGGCGAAGCTTGAATTTACGGGCATGTCCCTCTTTGGCTAATGCACTTTCAAGATGGAGGGGCAACATGGCGACGCGCATTCGAACCCCTCACCCGTATGTATTTTCAATGGCATATTATACACTTACGAGAATACTTTATTACTTGAAAGAAGTAAATATACATTAATGAGCACATATATTTTTGAAAGAACTAAGTGTTTTTAGCTAAGAATAAACTAAAAAAGTTACACAGTGTAGCTTTAAGGATACACAGAGTACTTAAATAGTGAAGGTGAATGCATACAAACAAGTTCTCCGTTTAGGATAAGAGCAAATTCAACCCAATGCCTTTGATGTCGATGATTACGTTACTGTTTATCATCTTTCCATCATCGTCTAAAGCCCGCCCTGACAATTTCATTGGTCCGAACAGTTTCTGTTCGGGCATAATAACTCCTCTATGGAGCGAGTCCAGACCGAATTGCCCGAGCAAAAAATTTTGTGGGCGGGGCTAAATTCAGCTGGCATCCAGGCTTACTATTAATATGTCTTTTATCAGCTCTATTTCTGTTTCACGAAATCGAAATTTATAGCATTGCTCTGAGCAGACTATAAGCTTTTTCGCAAAGGAAAAGTCATTGGAGTTTGATATGTAGATGTTAAACATAGTTGTGTCGTATTTAAACAATACTTAATTATGTTTTATGTGTGTTTTTAGGGATGAGAAATGCTTTATAAGATCTCCGGAGTTTTCAATGTAAAATGGCGGTAATAAAACTGGTTGTGATCAATTATTTGTCTTAGTGGGTGAAACCTGTCATGATCATATCCAGGACATATTTTAGCACAAGATAAAAAGAAAAAAGTATTCTCTTGTTTCAAGATCATGATACTTTTTTTGCATGGTGAGATTATTTTCATGAGAGTAAGCACATATTCCTCCCCATTCTTATTATCATTATGCAAAACAGTCTCATTTGCTTTACTGTAACTGGAAAATAACGTTGTTTAAATTTAAAAAAATTAACACTGGTAGTATGTGTTGGCCAATCTTTAATGCTGATACACATATCAAGCATAACATTATGACCAGCTTCCTAATATTGTGTGTATCCCCTTTTGCTGCCAAAACAGCCCTGACCGGTCGAGGCATGGCCTCCACTAGATCCCTGAAGGTGTGCTGTGGTCTCTGGCACCAAGATATTAACAGCAGATCCTTTAAGGTCAAATTCACTCAAATGCTTATGTTTCCGATTTTTCCTGCTTCTAACACATCAACTTTAAGGACAAAATTTTCACTTGCTGCCTAATATATCCCACCCGTTAACAGGTGCCGTGATGAAGAGATAATCAGTGTTATTCACTTCACCTGTCAGTAGTCATGAATGTTATACCTGATCAGTGTATACAGTATGTCCTGATGCATTATGGTAATTCTATTTTGGGGGAAATTGTCCTGATAATGTCACAGTGCAGAAACTCTTAAGGGTCCTAAAGGCCCTATTTTAACGATCTGAGTGCATGGTCTAAAGCACATGGCACAGGTTACATCCGAATCCAGTTTTGCTAGTTTAAAGTCCCAGTGAACCGGAAGTAGCACTGAGTTTTCTTCAGTGCTGTGACGTATTAATACCGGAAGTAACTTTTCAGATTTTGATTAAAGATTAACGCAACAAACCATTTTTTCTGTGTATTAACTTGCACGGATTAATTGATCACCCTAAAGGTGATGATACACCGGGCAACTTTTTGAGCAAAAAATACTGCGTTATTGACCAGATTTTTGTTGGTCCATGGCCTCAAAATAGCAACACGCCAACAATGTGCCTATACACACACCTTGTTTTCAGACCAGCACGCCCTGGCACGTTGTGCTGGATATGAAAATGATAACTGTGTTGGGCTGAAACGAGCATAAAACATTTGTGTTGCATTATGCCGGGTGTATGATAGGGCCCTTTATCTTCCTAATGCAATATATAAATCTTTTTTTTTCTTTTTCTTTTGACTTGGCTTGACCTGGACATGTTTGTATAAGACTGGCCCTACTAGGTATTTCATGTGGAATAAAACTAGAGCCGGAGTGGAGAGGCTTGCTATAATTATTGTGTCTTGGAGTTGTATTGCTCTGGTTACAGCAGGCCCACTTTCTCCTGGAGGTTTTGTTAATGTTGTTATCATTATTGACGGATATGGTGAAGGGTGAGTCTTGGACCCGGCCTTACTGCAAACTTTGTGGTTTTGCTTCTGCTTCTGTTTTCCCAAAGAAAGTCCCAAAATTTGTAAGTTAGCAGTTGAAACCATTTGTCAACCTCCTTTCACACCGCAGAAAAGGCAAAGGCCCAAGTACAGGAAAAAGAAACCAACAAAGAAATCCTCTCTCATTCTTTTTCCCTTATCTGTCTTTTTTTAGAGGAGAAGTATGTCACTGTCCAGCCATATGCCAGTCAGGGAAAGGATGAGATCGGGTTTGAGAAAGGAGTAACCGTGGAGGTCATCCAGAAGAACCTGGAGGGATGGTGGTACATCAGGTAATCAATCTGGACATCAGACTTTAAGGTGGTATATTATGGAAGTATTTTATTTTGTGGGAATATTTGCTGATGATATTATGTCCGGTGATATTACAGAATACATTTTGGGTCTTCAGAAACATCTGTACTAGTATAGTTTACTATGTTATTACTGTATTAATTGGTATCTAATGCTGTATATAGAAAATCTAAACGGCTTGATATATATATATTGTAATATAATAAATAATGCACTATATATATATATATATATATATATATATATATATATATATATATATATATATATATATATATATATATATATATATATATATATATATATATATATATATATATAGTGCTTATTATTTTCCCTGCATACATACAGGACACTCATGTACAGAGAAATATATACACTACACAGCGAATCTCAACTGCCTGATTTTGAATTGACAAAATGTAAACATATATACCTCACAGCTCTATATATAAAGATAGATATATAAGTATATCCAACTTTATCATACAATACGCTCACATAAAGCAGTATATACTATTGACCTATAGCATATCTCAATTGATAGATTGCTTATATTGTCGCAAAATGTAAACTAAATTACCGCCCACCTCTAATCTTTTAATGGCATTAAGAAATTATAAATATTAACATCATGTTTTTCTGTAAAAGCTGCTTTGAAACAATGTGTAGGGTGCTGTACAAATAAATTTGACTTGGCTATGTTGTGATGACCTGGGACACTCAAGTTTTTTGTGTTGCTGACAATGGCACTCACTGCTTAAATTTCAACATTTTGCTGTGATTGAAAAAAAAAGAGTTTGTGGGTGACAGTCACCCTTTCGGGATTGGGGTAAATGTACATACAATGCCAAATAATTAGTGTGTGTATACATACACTAAATGAAGTGGCTTATTTATAGATGCTTCTGCATATTAAGGATACATTACAGAAGTTTTACATCAGGAAAGATTTGTGTCTATAGAGTCCTACGGCTTCACTTTACTTAAAACATTATGCTGACCTCTAGTGGTGAGTAGGAGAATGGTTAATGCATGGAGTTGTTTTGAAGGATGTGTATTGCTACTGATTTGTTGCAGGTATCAGGGTAAGGAGGGCTGGGCCCCAGCCTCATACCTGAAGAAACTGAAAGATGACCTTTCCCCAAGGAAGAAGACTCTGACTGGCCCCGTGGAGATCATTGGAAACATAATGGAGATCAGTAACCTCCTCAACAAGAAGGCTGTAAGCGAGAAGGACATTCAAACTGACGGAGAGGCCACCACCCCTGAGCGCCACATTTCCAAAAGTGAAATCAGTTTACCTATCCCATATGCTTCAGAGGCTGGAGTGGCTCCCACAGTGGTCACTGGTTTGGGAATGAATTCTGGATCTAGCGCCGCCCTACAGGAGAACAAGAGCAGGGCAGAGCCGGGGTCACCTGCCATAGCCCGGGTAGCACCACACAGAGTTGAGATAGGTGAGTTAACTGTTGGTTTATGACATGTATAACTAAAGATATATATACAGCATGTACATGTTTAGAATAAAATAGAAAATTTAGATAAATAAAACCTAGTATAGATACACTTTGCTGACATAATTATAATAATATTAATATTTTTCTTTAAAAAGATATTATCTATGTTTTATATTTAATATATTATCATATTTTCTATATAAATGTATAATTATAGAGCCATATTTGATATATATGTTTATGTTCCTGTTATTTTTGCACATAGGATTTGATGCCATAGGTAACATTTCTTTGTGGTAAACAGGTGTTTTCTAACATTTTGTCCGGGTGTTGTGTACCTTGATAGTGACACATTCACTGTCTCTGTTGCTCAACATTCAGCCTGTCAACTGCTGTTTGTTTGCTATTTGTTTGGTCTTGTGCTTACTTATTTTTCTAATGCCAAATGCACACTATACAACTGAAAAAATTCCCATAGTGCTGTACTGCTCACATTACATGACATTCATTCTTGTTAAATCTGTTTTGTTGTGGATGGTGAGATGCGCACACACACTATTATTTCACCTTAACAGGTCCTTAACAGACAGCATATGATCCCCAAAATTTCTGGTCTTGGTTAAAACTTGCAAAGTGACTGATTCTTTTCTAATAACTCCCAAAATGCAGCCTGATTTGACAGCAGCTCAAGTTGTATGCATGTTTTTTAATTTTTATTTTGCTAATAAATCTAAAAATAAAAAAAGATGAAACATGAAATTTGAAGAGACAATGGTTAGAAATGTAATGTTCTGTTTTCTTGTTTTCTCATTGGTTATTTCTTATCATTGCTCTCGCTACTTAATCATACCCAGGCCATCACATTTCTCACACTACAAGATTTTTTTCTTAAAACATGCTTGTTGTGAATGCATGCTTAAGTGTGTTGAAACACATCTCTGAGCTTCTCTCTTATAATGAGGGTTAATGATGGCACTGTAATCCAGTTTGGTTTCAATTTGACTTTTTTGTTAAAAAATAAAAATTCAAAAGCTGTTTTGGTGACAGACAAATTAGGAACTCCCCTAATTTAAAGTCCTAAATTTGATTAAACTATGGTAATGTTTCCCATCTTGAGCTGAGAGACAGTTAATAAACATGTTTTGCATTCATTGGCAGGATCTCCAAACCTCAGACAGAAACCTCCTCCTCGAAGAGATACTAATTTGGTAAGTTAAATAGACCAGAATAATTTATTATCAAATTAAATTCATAGAGAGCAGCATTTATTTATTAGACAGTAATGTCTTTTTCTCCAAAACTCAAGGCATTTCAGTTGCCCAAACCTCCAGAGGCCCCTACTGTGGAAGCGGAGTATTACACCATAGCAGAGTTTCAATCCAGTATCTCAGATGGCATCAGCTTCCGTGGAGGACAAAAGGCTGATGTAAGGCTAATATAATTCTAATATATCTGATATATTTGATATAATTTTCAAACACAATTTCTTTTGACTAATGAAAATATTAAAATATATTAAATAATAAATATATACGGTGGGGTTTGAAAGACTTAGGCCACATTAACAATGGAATTTATTTGTTTAAAACTTAATATAAACAATTTTTCAAAGTTTGGATCGTGCTGTATAATAAATATATGCCATTGTATTATGTAAACATGTACTATGTGGTCTTCAGGTCATAGAGAAGAACTCAGGTGGTTGGTGGTATGTCCAGATCGGGGATATGGAAGGCTGGGCACCCTGCTCCTACATTGATAAACGCAAGAAGCCCAACCTGAGCCGGCGAACCAGTACACTTACCCGCCCCAAAGTTCCACCCCCTGCTCCACCAGTCAAAAAACAAGATTCTGAGGAATCACCTTCTCTGGGTGGCTCTGCCTCCAAAGCTCAAGAATCCCCCACGCAACGTGTCTATGAGGAGCCGGAATATGACGTTCCTGCCATTGGTTTTGACTCCGATCTTGACACTAATCCTCCGAAACAAAAAACAAATAATTCCCCTAAACCAGAGCCCCGTAAGTTTGAAATTAAAAGCAATCCAGCAGCTGCTGAAAGGATCGCACAGGCTGGCAAAGCGTCGCCTTTACTAAAAGTGATGACCTCCCCCTTGAGGAAAAGAAACTCATTGGAGGATGTCAATAGGGAGGAAGTGATTTATGAGAATGAAGGGTTTAGGTTTTCCTCTGATGACTTTGCCAGTGGTTGTGATTCAGATACCCCAAGGAGTCTCACATTGGGTCGCAAACCTTTCGGGTCCTCTTCCGGAGGAGGGAAGCCCCTTCGGAAAGTAACGCCGGATCTAAACCGAAGCCACTCTCTTGGTCGTGCTGAGAGACACAGCCACAAGTCATCGTCAGACGAATCAGGACGCAATCCCAAAAGAGAACCTGTTATGCGTAAAGATGTGGAGATCCGGATTGGTCAGAGTCCTTTAGCCAGGCCCAAACCAGTGGTGCGACCCAAACCTCTGCTTACAAAGTCAGAGCCACAAAGTCCAGAAAGAATGGACATCAGCAGCCTACGTCGCCAGCTTCGGCCCACTGGAAGTCTTCGGCAGGGAGCGGTCCGTGCAGTACGCGGTGAAGATTCTGAGACAGCTTCCGTTGTGTCCTCGGAGGATTCCATCTCCTCAAGAAGTACCTCCGATCTCTCCAGCGTCTATTCCAAAGGTAGCCGAGGTGGGGAATCTGACCATGAAAGAGTGATCTACAGGACCACAGATGCCTATGAACGAGCCCAAGAGTCAGAGGTCAGCTTCCCAGCTGGTGTGGAGGTTGAGGTGCTGGAAAAGCAGGAAAGTGGATGGTGGTATGTCCGTTGGGGCAATGATGAGGGTTGGGCACCTACCTTCTACTTGGAGCCAGTCAAGCATACCCATGACCTCTGTGTTCAAGAATCTCGTGATGGCCCTCTTGTTGATCTCGGTATCACCAACAAGTCCAACAGCCTTGAGAAAAACGAGCAGCGAGTTCAAGCCCTTAACAACCTCAACCAGCAGAACCTAAGGAGTATGAGCAACCCTAGCCCACCAATCCCATCCAAACCACCAGGGGGCTTTAGCAAGCCAACCGCAATGATGAATGGTTCAGGCGTACGGATGCGAAACGGTGTCCGTCAGGCTGCAGTGCGACCGCAGTCAGTGTTTGTATCTCCCCCACAGCCTCTGAAGGACACCAACATCCATACTGGTTCTTTGAGGAGAAATGAATCATTGGGTGCAGGAGACCACTTGAGGTCCACAGGCGTAAGACGAAACTCCTCCTTTACCGCCGTTCGACCGCAGCCAACTGATGTGCGGGTGAGGGCCGGGACCACCATTACAGCACCCATCGGAAGTTCAAGTCCCCTGATTGCCCAGAGAAATGGAATTCCAATCTCTACAGTAAGACCCAAGCCCATCGAGAAGACACACCTCATTCACAACAACCTTCGAGAGGTTTATGTATCTATTGCTGATTACCGGGGCGATGAAGAGACCATGGGTTTCTCGGAGGGCACTAGTCTTGAAGTTTTGGAGAAAAATCCAAATGGATGGTGGTACTGCCAGGTTCTCGATGGCTTACAGGGACGTAAAGGCTGGGTACCGTCTAACTACCTGGAGAGAAAAAAGTAATTCCCCAAAAATGTTTTAAACATGCACAATTGTAATCAAATTGTAAAGAGACGAACTGACTGAAGGACTTTTGGTTTGAAATGAGAGGGACAGAGCCTTTTAGAAAGGAGTTTACATTAAAACTAGAGTAATGCAGGTGAATGTTTAGCAAAATACCTGCCGTAACTTTATGCCAAATGGGTGCCTTCGTACATCTTTCACTGAATGTTAAAAGGAATTGGTCAAATACCAGTGAAGCAACGAAAATACCAAACTTCAACTTAGTGCCATAGGCCTACAAGTACAGAAAGCAACAAACTTATTTTTGTTACAACGTTAAAAAGAAAGAATTTCAGCATAGGTGCATAACAACGTGCAAATTCAATCTTGAGCACTCAAAAACAAGAAATTTCTGTTAAAAATGTTTTGAACAGAAAAACCAACATCATCAAATTTTATCAACATAATTTTTTTTTTTACATTTTTTTTTTAGAAATTGTTTTGTGTTGATGTTTTTATATCTTCCTTAGAGATGTATTTCTGCTTTCTTGTAACATCCTAACACATCAAAACATTCACTGACTTCCTGTCCTGATCAGTTGTCGTAAATAATGACGATCGATCTCTTTGTCTTCCCCATTCTTTAAATATTCGCAGGCCAAAATGAATAAAGCATGTTAAAGGAAAACAGTCTGTGAAAGCTATATGCATAGATCACCTCATGTCCACCTCTTTATTGGGTTTAAACCCAAGCTTAGTTTACAAAGTGCATCTGGTCATGTTAGGAGGGTAGGCCGCTTCTGAGGACAGGACTTTAGATATTGCTGCTTTATGTGTGCTAAGTCATGAAATCAGGACTGGAAATTTTTTTTTTTGTTCAACATTTTATCCCAGGGAAGTAGTAACATTACATTGAGCCCAAAATGTGATCACACCAAAGAAGAATTACAGACATTTTGTTTTAGAGTTAGTATTTATTTGTATGGGTACAAATACGGTGTATTCGACAAAACCTAAACGAGGTTTCAGAACTGAGAACAAAGTTTATTTAATTGTTATATCTGGAAGCACTTGATTTTTTTTTACCCAAAGAAAAGCACATTAATATGCAAGGTTAATTTCTACATTACGATATTGCTGGGCAGTATTGCATCTGAAGTTACACAATAAGCAGTTTAAACTTCTATCATTCAAGAATAGCGTTTCATTTTCTGACGACAAAGATATCACAAAATTGATCTTAGTCCGTAGTCTAATCTTTGTCTTTTTTTTTTTTAGATGTCTGAGCTCAGAATGATTACTCCTCCCTTATTCAATCAAATAATACTCATTAACAACAGCATCAAACAGCTGATGTTCAAGACTGCTGAAATATTTTTCTAATGAACAGTGCAAGCTCTTAATTGGGTTTCGCACTACTTTGATTTATTTTTCTGCTGGACAGTATTTTAGTGTTAAACAGTTAAAACATTAATAACCTGCTAGATTGCAGTTATATTCTATTAAGCAGAAAGTTGTTTATTTTGTCTTGTTTGTTTGTTGGTTGTTGTGTGATCACACATGGACAATAATGATGAATGAAGTCGTTCATTTGTTGTGAATCAATGCATTTGAACTTTTTCTTGAATGCATTGGTTAAAAGATGCAGTGTAATTCATCAGCATATAATTTATTTAACAACATTTTTGTTGTATTTATAATTTTTAATATTTTTTTATGAAAGTTTTTAATACTTTTGTCTTGCAATGATGCCATTTTATTGTCATTTGAAACTTACAAAACTTGATATTCTTGGTAGTTCTGTAGTAATTGGCTACTGCTATATTCTGAGCTTTTTCCCCCACCAAGATGTTTTATAGGCCTTTATTACTTGTACACTTGAAATTGGATTTTTTTTTTATTCCTGTGAAGAAGAAAAAATTCACATTGTGTGAACATGTCTCTATTTTATTTTTAATCAGGAATGCATTTAATCAAGCTGATAGCTGCACCTTTAGCAACTATGTACACTTCCTTTCTCGTTATTGAGCCACATATAATGCCAGATTATTTATGTAAAAAAAAAAAAAAAATCATTTATTATTATTTTAAATTCATATCACTTTCAGAAAAAAAACAACCTTACAAAAAAAAAATCTAATGATAATCAATCAATCCTTCTAATTAAAAGCCAGCATTAAAATGGGAATGATCAAATGACAACTGACATACATTTTATAATTAAAAACAGCAGGGCTCCATAGTTATATTCTGTAGTAAATGTGGATCCCAAATTGTGACTGGACCCATTTTGATTTGAGTGTTTCATTTAAATGTTAAACAACAGCAATAATTGAATTTTCAAGCTCTAATTTGGGTGATTTTTTTTAACGTTTAAATTTGAAAATGAAAATGAAGCCATTGCACTCTCAACTGCAACTCTCCTTTGACGATGGCATTATAGAAATGTGTCGACTCACTACAGCGCAGCGCTTGTGATGGATGTTGCTAAGCACCATAACACTATATGCTTTTTCTTCATTTGCGCCTATACAATTTACAAGGGAACTGTTAAGTGTCAAACAAGTTCTTATCTCATATTACTTGTGTATCTGCTAGCTTTGTTTTGTGTTCTTTATTTATTTAATTTTTCAATGCGTTTTTCAGGAACAATGTTGTGTTTTGCCATTTTTTTTTCTTCTTTCTCCTGTTCACTTTTGACATTACTCAGATGGAATGAGGAAATGTGCAATACAAAAACAGGCATCTCATTAGTTAAGAACCGTAGTATTGAAAAAACTTTTTACATGTCATTTTGACAATTTTATGTCAAATAATGCCTGGTTTTGTCCCATAGTTTGTTTTTTTCAAGTCAAAATGAGCATATCATGCCGCTCAATATGTTCAAATATGTTATGCTGAATGTTAAAATCCCCTTATATATGTACACCTTCAGTCTACCGGCCAACCATGACTTGATTTCCTGCTTTCACACTTTTTACCTGCTAAACACTATCTTGCTTTAAGGGATTTAGTGACCTCTCAGACCCATGGTGAATCAGTATGGAAATAATAGGGAAGCATGGGCATATATTCTCCGAGGCATTTGTCAGTTCAACCTGTCGAATCACAAATCTGAGATGGTGGGGCAACGCCATCCGCAGCTATATGAGCGCCGCACCGCACACTGCCAACTGCTCGACATGTCTCTTTGACATCCGCCCCTACAATGCACCGTTACCATGGCAAACACGACTTCACTATACTAAATCCTAAAACACAGTTGTCAGAAGGAAGGTTTTTTTTTTTTTTCTTTGCCTACTAACAAGTTCATTTTTAGCTGTAGGTCCAGGTTTAAGTTTCCACACCTTTAAATAACATGGACTGCATATATTTACTTCTCTTCCTGTATGAATTCATGAATATCTGACCTTACGCCTTTTACACATTGGAACGCATGTACTGAGAGTTAATGAATTTTGCTTTGGTTAAAAATGAGGAGAGTTATAGACGACTGTCTTAGAGTTTCTGGTCAAGAGAACCATTTTATGAGAGTTGAAATGTCTTCACCTTTTTTCATTTAAATAGGCCCTCTCAAAAAGAGGCTTGGTGTAGTTTCTTGCTTCATGTTGTTGTTTTTTTCTGTTTTCCTTTTATACAATCACATTAGGATATTAAGGTTTCTGTTTTTATCTAAAACAGTTTATTTGAGAGAATATATGGGATATATTAACAGGAATGTTCCAGGTTCTACGACATGCTGTCAAAAATAATTTGTAAAAACAGACAAAAATAGTTTTTACCAACACCATCTCATGAAAAAAAAAACTATT
The DNA here is from genome assembly GCA_023029165.1 of Gobiocypris rarus. Taxonomy (NCBI): domain Eukaryota; kingdom Metazoa; phylum Chordata; class Actinopteri; order Cypriniformes; family Gobionidae; genus Gobiocypris; species Gobiocypris rarus. Next base: position 40,697,113 of record CM040914.1, read on the forward strand.
TTATGAGGTGGCGACGACTTTATATGCACTCGTGACTTGTGCAACTGTGTGATAGACGGAGCGGAATACGGAAAATGCTGGGTTGTTTTAACCCAATTTTGGTTCAAATATGGACTAACCCAGCAGTTGGGTTGTTCTAACCCTGTGGTTGGGTTAAATGTTTACTTAAGACAACCAAATCGCTGGGTTAAAACAACCCAACTGCTGGGTTAGTCCATATTTGACATGGGCATTTTAACATGGGACTCAATTAGTTTCTGCTCTCTTCTGGAGCCAGTCGATGAACTCCAGTTTAAGTCACTTCCGTATTGGCTTCAAGAGAGACCGTGGGAGGTTGCCGCTTGGTCATAACTCATGGAAAGAGATTGCTCAAAACTACACATGGGTCGAACGCCTTGACTGTATGCATACACTTGCGTACGCATAAAAAAACAGCTTAAATTGAGCTGCATGCGGACGTCCGCGTACCCTCCTGATGGGGAAAATTACCTCACACGGACATTGACCTACGCAGAACGTGGACAGCCGAAGGATACTTTAGGCTTTATACAGAGCGGAATGCGTAAAGTATCCAATATTTGGTTTTGAACCTGGAACATCCCATATGCTCCTGAATTGAAAGAGACAATTGTTATTCTAAGAAAAGATTGTTGGTCTATTTTTTGTGTGTTTGTGTGGTGTTTTCTGTGATGGTTTGTGTACGGGAGTTTTTAAAGAGTGGAAAGAGAAGGTGAATAGAGGGAATGTTTTTTATGATGTTTGGTTAGAAGGGAATCCAGTCAGGTAAGGTTAGGCGTGATTAAACAGCTCTAATGGGTTTGAAGAAGTGTTCGCTGTGGAAAGAAAACGAAGGCTTTTTATGATAATTAGCACTTCAGAGAGCTTGCAGCAGCTCATTATGGTGTCACAGTGGCGCTGCGTTGTCATAATAGCTCTAGTGAGGCGCTGTGTTCTAGAAACACACTAGTTATTTCTGTTGGAAAACTGACTGCAACTTAATTCAAGTGAGCAGCCTTGTCGTTGAGGCCATTGTTTTTCAAAACATGACTTAAGAGTACACATGCCGAGGTTTAGAAACTTGCGAACGGATATCCACCCCAGCTCGCCGCTGCTGCAAACCTCTTCATAACAATTAAAACGTTTCTGACAGAATGTTGCTGTAAAAGAATAGGGCTCCTCGTCTCCTGCCGCGGCATCAAGAGTATAGGCTACATGCGCACTGTGAAATCATATTACCCGAGTGCTCGGTTAATTACAGATGCTTGGGAAGAGCGGCGTGAATACAAATGTCACACTGATTGTGGATGTCGAGCTGCCAGGGGGTTTGGATCAGATGCAGAGATAGATTGATCATGTCTCTAATGGTTCACAGCATGTCGAGATGTATTAACATCATCAGGAGGAATCATTTGAGCTTCCTGCGTCAGCGAATGGCTGGATTTACTGAGGCGTCTATATGTCGTGTTGGTGTAAAACAAAAGTTGTAAGAATGTACATGATCGATTGTGAGTTTCATGCCTGAAAAAAATCATGGATGAATTTATATTTTTGTAGTTGTGCTCTGCTCAAAGTTATTTAATTGGCGAGAACTAAATGATTAATTGATTTGGTAACTGCGAATGGAAATTCATTGGTTAAAAGGTGTGGAAAGTACACTGTAATTAGTTAAATATTTCAATATTATCAATAATCTGACTAACATTACCTGAATGATAAGGAAGTAGGCCTATATTAGGCATGCATTAGAGTGGAGAGAGCCGTATGTGTGTGCACTGTGATGTATGAAGTGCTTAAAGGGAGTTTGGTAGGTTTTTTTCTGTGTTCATTTGCATTTATGATCAGATGCATCAGTGTTTGGTGCGAGGCGCCAGGGCGCTTTGTGTTCATTTTGATGCGAACAAGTGCAGAGAGGGAACGTGCTGCGGCAGTCTAATCTCTTGCTGTTTTCTGTCCCTGTCTCTGCTTGACTGTCTGCACTAATTATCATTCCTCTCCTCTTAATTAACAGTCACAAAAAACAGCATGCGAGGCCGGTAATGTCTCGCTTAAAAGAGTGTTAATGATGAGCGTCACTTCTCTGAAAGTTAAATTGATTGATAGCTTTCATCATGCACCCCCTTAACAGACTGCTGTCTGTGTGCAAGGGTTTTTATTTTTCTTCTAAATATTATCTTATACATGTACAGCAGATTCTTGGACAGTCTTTGTAATCAAAGTCCCTCAAGTGATTCTTCAAGCAAAGTTGAATTCTCAGATAAGAAGAGAAGATGCCTAAATGAGATGCCACATTGTTTCTCTGTTAGAGACCACTGGATGTAAGGAATGTTTGGATGGATATTTGCAAACCCTCATAAGACATTAAAAAGTGTTCCCTTGGACATAATGAGAGAAAGCCTTGCATTGATATTATTCAGCGCTCAGCCAAATCTACATTTTGTATGCATTTCTTTTAAAGATCTAAAGGTCTGCAGCTTCAGCTTTTAATTTTCAGCAGTTTTGTTTTGTGATTTTTACTTTACATTTTGTTTTTGTACCTTTTTATGTTTACATTGTATCTTGCATTGTCCTAACGGAAAACACAATAAAATGTATCCTCATTGTTCTTATATTTCACTGTCATGCTTTGGTCTACATTTAGAAGAGTGATCATTCATTCAGAAATGGAAATACAATTATGCCATTGGAATAGCATACTAACACTACTTACTATATTATTTCTGCATATAGTATGCATAGGACACACAATTTGCACATTTTATGTATGCGTGGCATGGACTACCCATGTGATTTTTGGAAAAATTTATGCAATAAACCTGTAGATTACAATATCCCACAATGCTTTACCTTCCATTTCCAGTGTGAATAACTGTAAGTATAGCCTATATTTAAAGTCATTTTTTTACATTGACAAATATGTTTGAATAAAATGTAATTAAAAACAAACCATAAAACTCTAAGATGATACTACACTACTCACATGCATGAAATGTGACAATAATTGCTAATACTGTTTACATTTATGCTCAGCTGGCATATATGTTAGCGTGCCATCACATTATTAAATTAATAAATGTAAGTACATGTAAATACTGTGCACAGTAACCTACCTCCATAAATGTGTATAATTTGACTGCAAATTACTGTGGGGAATATTAATAGATGCATTTCAAAAGGAAAGCAAGAACTGATGTTTACCTTATAAATTTATGCCTTGAATGCAGCAAGTCATGATAGAAGTCTCTGCTAAATACTTAAATGTAAAGGAAGACTTCCAGTAAATTTAAGTTTCAGTACAGCGCAGTGTTGCCAGATTGGGTCGACGATATCCACCCCAAAAGATCACTAAAACCCAGCCAATCCAAAAAAAAAAAAAAAAAGCCCAAAGTTTTAACTGCCAAAATAATATTTTTATTGCCATGTCACTCAAGGTTGATAATATGCACCATTATCTCGTTATCTCCTTAAAACAAAATAATTGATGACAAGATCAAATAAATGTCAACAGTAAGAATACACTAATTTAAGTGCAAAAAGTGCCCAATATGAGAGACTGGAATAAACAATGTAATTATCAGGAACGCACGCACGCACACGCTGTGTTGCGGGGTAGCACCTCTTGCAACCTTACTTAATTTCCAGTTCTACTGACGGACAGTGATCACCCTGATCTGTAGTACTGTGAAGGCAGTTGTCGACATAGAATGAGTTCTCCACAATGTCAACTAGGCCAGACATGGTGTCTGTGTTCTTGTGCATTAAATTGAAGGGCATAAATGGCGCAACACGGGCTGCAGGTCGTACCAAAGGGAAGTACCTGCCACTCGTAGATGTCTGGGTCAGCTTCCCTATCCATGTTCCTCCATATGAATCGCAGCACTGACTTGTCACCGGCTAACAGACGTACCTGGTGGAACATGCCCTTGATATCCCCACTCACTGCAATGGCATGTTGTCAGAACCTCAGTATGACGCCTAGCAAAGATGGCCCCAGTGTCGGCCCAGGAAGGAGTTGTTCATTCAAGCTTTGACCATGGTACTGGAAGGAACAGTTGAAGACTATTCGATCATTCCCGTTATGATACATCATGTGTTGCGGAATGAACCAGGACTCTGTTGACCGGTCTGCCTCCTCTGATGATATTTTGGCAATGTAGCCTGCAGATTCAAGCTTTTGAATTTCAGAGCAGTAGGTCTGGGCTTGCTCAAGGTTCTCGGACAGCTTTCTCTCAATGTTTCTGAGACTGGGGAGCACAGCTTCTTTGCCTGCATGGAGCAAGGTGATAGGAGTACGCCTTAGCAATGGGGTAGCATATCGCTGAACTCCGTCCACGTTCACTCTGACAGTATCAGACTGTAGGAGGTTATAGGATTGTTGGTCCTGCTTTGATCTTGCGATCAGCTTTTCGTTGTATGGCAGCATGTCAATTTGCCATAAGCACTCCACATGCTGATATAGTTCTTCACGTGGTGGTGCTGTCATAATATACAGGCATTGTTGCTGACCTCTAGGGGGCTGAATCGGACACATTGGGCCTTGCAGTACCCAACCAAGCCTTGTACATATGGCAACAGGACCACCCAACGTTCCTTTGCGTACTGGCTGAGAAGGAGTCAGGAGATGTGGCATATCAGAGCCTATGAGTAGTAAGGGTTTAACTCTGTCTACGGGTTGTAGTGGCAGACCTTTCAGGTGGCGATAAGCTTTTTGCAGTGCTGCCACTGGGTAATTGTGTTCAGCAAGACATAGACCAGATGCAGTAAAGGCATTACGGATGACATACCTCTGTTCTGGTTTGGTGATAGGGGAAACCTCCAAGGTTACTGTGGACCCGTCAAGTTTGGTGAGAACTTCTGGAAATCCATATAGCCCTAGTTGCTGAATTACAGGAGGAAGGATGATGGTTATTTCAGAGCCATCATCGAGAACAGCATGGGCTTCCATTGTTTCGCCACCACTGTGCAAGAGAACTTTGACAACCTTAAGCATAACCTTCTGTGAGGGGTTAGGTCTGTCAAGATAGATTTGTGTGGATGGCAAACTCACCATAAGCACAGCTCTTGAAGTATCTTTCACAGAGTTATGTAGGACAGTAAGGTGCAGTTCTTTGCATACTTTACATGGCCGCCTGAGGTTACAGGAGTCCACTGAATGATTTCGACCACATTTCCAACAGCGTGAATTTATCACAAGAGTTGAGATAATGATCTCGGTTGTCGCAATGAGGACAATAAGGTGTTGGCTTGGAAATGGCTTTTACCTGGGCTGTTTCAGAGGTCTTGACAGATTTCTCGAATGTCAGAAGTACTGGTGTTGAACGCTCTCGATGATATGGAGTGCCTTTACTCTTCCCCGATGACTTTGCTGTGTCAGACTGAAACACGGCAGCAGCTCGGCTAGAAATGCGCTTCGCTTGTGACTTTGTTTGTAACCAAGACGCTAAGTCGGGAAGAGAGTATGTTCTATCTGTACCAGTTTGAAGGATACCATGACTTAGGAAGTATTCTACAAAGCTGTCTCTGTAAGCGGGTGGCATCTTGCCCAGAAGGCGATCCACGTGAGAACCACACATAAGCTCATATCCATTTTGTCCCTCCAGTGTCCTTAGCATGCCCACCAAGGATTGGAAAGATAAGGCAAATGAGTCGAAAGCATTGGTATCATTGGTATGTCTAAGGCCAACTTCAACAAGGCAAAGTCGCTTTCTGTGCCACTCTCAAACACTGGTAGAGTGGGCCGAGTGATACCATAGGCTGCTGCCATCAGAAGCTTTGTTCCCGGTTGAGGCAAGTAACCAGTTTGGGGAACAGGTGGAAGCGGACCGGGTTGAGTGCAGATGGTTATGTTTGATGAGACTGTCACTCTCTGATGGGAAAGTCTTGAAAAAGGCTGAGTAGGTGGGGCTACCTGGCTTGGTAACAGAGTATTCACATTCGAGGTCAATGCAATAGGTGCAACAGGGAATACAGTCTGCGGTATCAGAACACTATCTGTGTGTGGTGTCGCAAATTGGATTGCTGCTGTTTGCATGGGGTTGAGTTAAGGTAGTGGCATTGAGGCTGGGCTAGGCTGCTGTGTGGCAGGTGGCATGTTCTCTCCCAAATATGCAACTTCTGGTCTCCCTTGATTGTCTGTGGCTTGCATCATGGAAGGTGAGGGGCAGGGCGACTTTTGAAATATGGGTGATTGGGGTGAGCTGCCATGAGGGAACTGCGATGGTGGCCCAGTTGTGTCTGGCGATGCTTGGGGCTCTGTGTTTGTCAAACTTGTATCTTGGCTGAGCAGGGAACCCACCAGCTTGGCCACTTCTAAATCAGTTTCTGCTTTTTTCAACTTACGTCGTCATTCTAACTGGTTAGATAAGGCCTCCTTTGCCCTGAGAGCCTCTTCTTGAGTACGTTGAGCCTCTTTTGCTTGAGTTTGTAGTCTCTGGTACTCTATTTCTGCCAGTGTGTCATCCTTTATCTGTTGAAGGAGGTTACTTTGTCTCTTGGGTCTATCTACAGTCTCTGATGCGTCGCTAGCTGCAGTGTCCATAATGTTTACTTGTTGCCGCTCCGGCTCGAAGGACAAATTGTTGCGGGGTAGCACCTCTTGCAACCTTACTTAATTTCCAGTTCTACTGACGGACAATTACGGACAGTGATTCCAGTAAGAGAATCAGGCACAGGAGAAGTATATCCTCTTCAAACTTCCCTTTAATAACATTTGTCAGGCAGTCAGTGACATCCATTGACAATATGAGGATGTAGGAATATATGGAATGTTATGTTGTGGTCTGTAAACAAATAATAAAGGAAAACAATATGAATACAATATATCTGTACATATTCACTACCAAATACCTCACAAAGTATCAATAAATGCGTAAAGCAATCATCACAAATACTCAACTGTTAACTGTGAATTAAACATTATATAACATAAACACCAATATATGGCGCAGCACAACAAAAACTGCGTGGCTAATGGTGGTGGCTAATTGGCTTAAGCCCCGAATGTTTTGTCAAAAGCCCCGAATCTTTTAGTTAAAAACAATAAATAAAAGACTTTAACATTCATTCAGACTGGAGCGGCAAAAAATGAAACAAAACCTCTATTACGGTGTGTGGTGGCGGTCGGCAATGCATCGCACATCACTCAGCTTGTTTGCCAATGCCAACTGCCAGTAAAAACATATACATCTTCTTCTTCGTCGTTGTCATCAGGGATTGGCGGGCTTTTGTTTTTCACCGGCGTCGTAGTTAACCGGCTAACATGGACATAACACATTTTTTTAAATGTAACACTAAACCTCACCGGCCAGAGAGAGATTCAGCGTCAGACGAAACGCGGATGATTATGGCATGGATTCTGATGTAGCAAATTTGTCAGCTAAGCACAAAGTAAACCAAACTGAACTCTGATTAGTAATGATATTTACACCAAATTCCAATTTTACCTATGCAGGCTAACTTAAAAATAGTCAGATAATGGTTCCCTTTTTTTATTTGCCAGGGGTGAAAATGAGTCATCCTTAACATTTTTGGTGTTTTGGATTCACTACAGCTGGAGAACAGTTAAATACAAAACAGGTTGTAGGATTTTTTTTTTACTGAGTAACTTATCATTTTCCCAGATAGTATATAGATTTTTAGGCATTATATTATCTCAAACAGCCTGAAAAATAGTGCATTTAGCTGATGTAAAAAGGGAAAAAATCTCCCCGGGAGAGTATGCCCCCGGACCCGCCTAGGTATAGGTTTGGGCTAAGCCCCGAATGTTTACATCGTCTGGCTCCGCCCCTGGCTGTGAGCATATACACACACAGGTTTGAGACCGTTATTAACCAATTAAACTATGCAGTGTATGCTTGAAAACTGCCAAACTGACCTCAAACCGGACCAAATTTGGTCTGCCTGCCCAAGCCTGCTTCTACCAGCACAATCAAATTCAAAACCTCCCAATTGGGCACATAGGCTATACTAGCAGAAAAAGTAAAGATCGTTGAGTCTAAAAGATTAATTTTTGAATATAGTTTAGGTGGGAATAAAATTTGATACTGTCAATGGTATCAAACTGATTATATCTGGGATATTCTGCAGATATTGCCTCGGCTCGAGCGAATAGCCTAAATGATTACAGATAATTTTAATTTTGAGTGATTTAGAATTAAACATAATGATTTCAGTATAAGAATATTTGACCAGTATACATTTTTAAGATGAAAACGAACAGATAAAGCTGATGTATAACATCCGGACTGGTTAGGCACAAATGTTCTGTGCAGCTTTTTAGAAGAACTGCCAGGTGTCTTTTTAGGCAATGCACTGGACCATAGAGCGTTAGTATTTGAAGATGTCTGAAAAGTGACATTAATTGTTTGTAAAGGCTGTCATAACAGGAAGGATAAGTTTGATTGGGGAAATAAAGCAAAATAGGCTACACTTATTTTGTCCATTAGGGGGCAGCCTTAAGCAGGCTTGGACCATCTTGTCAAATGACAAAATCCAGATGGAAATGAGTGTGTTCACAGTGGGTCTCAGGAACATGTACACTTAACCATGAGAGGAGATCTTCATCCTCCTCTCAGCTTTAGAGAAAATCATCAAAGAAACCTTTCATCCTTCATCGGCACACCTCTGATGATCTCAGGCACATCAAGTATGCCTACTCCTGTTACAATCCACCTTTAATGTCTGATTCAGGGTCAGGTTTCCAGCTTTCATACTGTATAATTTTAGTCTTAATTTTGAATTGATTCTTGGTCAGATGCTGTCAGTTAGTGATCACTTTATATGCAGTCCAGTGGAAGCATTTGTTGTAAGCAGTTGTAAAATATGCACTTGAATCAACTTAATAATATAATAAATAAATCATAATTAGTTATATTTGAACAAAGAGGGCACAGAATAGACACAACACTCACTGAAATGCATCTGCAAAGTTTATTGACACAGTCATCTTTGACTCAGACAAAACAAAGCTTCATAAACTGATCACAGACATTAAGAAAAAAAAAAAAATCCAAACATGGGTTTGAGTCAAAAATTGAATGCCACAATAAGCCGAGCCATTTCTCGTGCCTAAATCACTACTGACCTCATGGACTCTATGAATCATTGATTCATTTAACACAGCCCTTAAATGAACCCTGGGAAAAGGGGAATCATACCTTTTTTGATTCAATATTAGTTTGGTCCCACTGTTCACCAATGGGTAATGAGTGAACGAAACACACTGGTGGTCATAAATGCCGAACAGGAAACAACAATTACTAGCATAAAGAAAATAAATTCTGATCTTTTTTATTTTTTATTTAAACATATATAATACGATAAAAAAAAAAAAATCTTCTGTTGTCATCACCATTGAAAAAATATTCAGATTTTATCAGTATTATTTAAGGTTGGGGTGATAATTTATGCAATCCCTGATCCCATTTCTGGTTACTTCACAAAACATAAAATGTATCTTGTTTTTTGTTTTTTCCTGAAACAAACAGAATTATTGGCCAATGTGTGAATATGGCTGTTTTCATTATATCTAGCTTTGAATAAAAAATAATTCCAAAAGAGGAAAGCTATATAAGGTAAATGACATTTACCACATCAGATTCAACACATCATACTCTACACGCGGTAAATAAAGTACATTACAGGGTCGACAACAATCAAAAGCAAATCCAACGGTGGCGCGTCGGAAAGGACTGTATGTCCTTTGTAGGTCCTCAGAAAACAAGGTGTGTGAGTAGCGCAAATGGAAAATAAATACTCCATTCTGTAGCGATTTCATACAAGCATTACATGATAGAAGTGTGGGGTAAGATTAGTACACTTATTCAAACAGGATTAGCTTCATTTTGTCCAAATATCAACATAAAGATGTTGTCCAAAAAAAAAAACTAGGCTACAATAAAATTTTAGAAAGTAATGGAAACACAAAGATTGCCCTTATATTATACCCTAAACTGTGCAAAAGAAATATTTAGATAACACTAGGGTGAAAGGAAAAATCTGTTTGGGGGGAAATTGATGATCTAATAAAGTGACTGAAATTTACAGAAAAAGTGCCAGGTTTGTTTAATAAAAACTTTTCAAGTTTTCTAAAAAAAAATCGTATCAACAGAAATATTAGGCCTTCAGGACATTGTCAAGTTCAGATCAGTAAAATTTCACCATAAATAGAACAAAATACGTTGCCAATGAAATCACAAAACACCTGATATCAAAGGGAGTGTACATAATCTTTAGTTATCCTGCAACCAACAAAGTTGGTTCTGATTGTTTACTGCTAAGCCCCTGATTTGTGTACTGTTCAGTATAGCTTGAATACAAGAAAGCCAGCACAAAATTCAAGAAATACATTGCTGTATAAACCACAGAGGATTGACAAGCAAACTATACAATCATAAATTTCGGTCCAATAATTCAAAAAGAGAAAATTAAAATTTAAAAACAACAAAGCGCTATAGAAACACCTCAGATACAGCTATTCTAATAGGTTCCTCTATTTAACATAAATTAACATTCAAAAGTGAATCACCACTTCAAACAATAGAGTAAATCTTAAGAGAATATCCTGTCAGGAGAGTGACAGGGTATTTTCTCGACACGGTGTTAGCATTGCCTGTAGGAGAGCTGGCTAATACCAATAGCAGCATGAATTTAAGCGCCAGTCGTCACGATTGCTTTACACAAGCTAACTGGCTTATGAACAATATTAACCTGCGGTCCATTGTAGTTCACTGATATTTCGCTTGAGCTGCTTTAACATCCACACGCACACGCAAATGCACATTATTGTGTCCTCTTTTGCTAATTTGCCATATATTGCAAAATGTGATCTCTAAAAAACCACTAGTCTGTTCCAGCATTTCAAGTGGATCATGGGATAAGGGATGTTCATAGGACATCTGGGACCAAGAATCAAAACTGCTTACCACATTTCTAAATTGTTTAAGATCATTAACTCTTTCCCGCAAATGACAGAATTTTCCATTATTTATAAGACACAGATTCCCCGCCATAGAGTGGTGCAGGTATGACATCACTTTGTAGGACAAAACGTGGAAGCGAGGTAGCATTTTAGCACTTCCGGTTCCATCGTCCCGAAGTCAATGGTTTTTAAAAAAATGGGATTTTGTTTAAATGGCTGAAATAAGGTCTGTGGTGGACACAAGCTCAAGATACTTAAACGTTTTATTCTACGACATAAAATACATCAGTTTTGAAACTGTAACCTGTCTTGGAAAAAGAGGTTGCTAACAAGTGGCTAAATGTTATCATGCTAAAAGGTAAACTCAGTAATGCTCATAATTGTGCTCTTATTAACTAGTCTAGCTCAAACGTCCTGAGAAAATGTTTTGAGATAAAAACTGAAAGAGTTGTGGGAAGCTTAGTGGCAGTTCGTTTATAGCCTACCTTTAGCTTTTTACTTCTGCCGACTGCATTTAGGCGTCAAAGTTGTGTTAATCTGTGATAATTATCTTGAAGGACAAAACGTGTAAATATCATAAACCTGTGATAATCACAGAGCTTGTTTTTCAGCGATAACCAAAAGCCTATGGCAAAATCCTATTGGGTTTTTCTTGAGGGAATGTCCGGTTGGCCTACAAAGTGACATCATACCTGCACCACTTTATTGACGAAACTTTCTGCCTTTCCGTGTTTTCACTGTTATGTGATATTGTGATATCTTCTGAAAAAGTAGAGAATATCCAGATTAAAACAGCAGAAACAGTAGTCTTTGAAAATTGTTTTCCTTTTTTAATTAAACATACCCACATTCAAGTGTTGATAAAAAAGAATACATGAAGCTAGAATTATTATTATTTATTTTTTTAAAGGCAGAGGCTTTTTAAAAACCACTGGCGGGGAACGAGTTAACGAGTTTTGCATAAAGAAAATAAGCCTATTTTAAGGCATTTCATATTTTTTTGCAGTGTGACATTCATCTATGCGCCTCACCTTCAAGGATAGAGGTTATTCAGATATCAGGATCAAAGTGAACCTGATATTAAAATTTAAAATTCACCTCTGCCTAAATGTCCTCCTGTTTCCTAGAACATACCCAGTCAACTGTATCTTACAGCAGCTGGACTTTCTGTAACTTAATAATCCTTCAATAACCTCAAGAAATGTTTGGACACAGTTTTGTAAAGGTCCAAAAAGAGATTTCTGCTTTCAATGGTTACTGCATGAATGTGGCCTTGGAGGGTGAATCTTGAAAAAAAATTATTTCTCAGCACCAGCAGGGACACTGAGTCAGCCTTATGGCTTTTTTCACCTGTTCTCCAAACATATTCCATTTGAATCAATTTGTTATTTCATCAGTGGTCTGCGCTCCGCTCACTATTATCCCCATACACACCCTTATTGGCCTACAGAAACTGTCGGCTGTGGGGGGCTGGGAGAAATATGGATTAACTGTGCAAATCAAATATCCTCTGACCACAAATGACTCTTTCATTGGTTAATGCCTCAAGGCTGTTTTCCTTCTTCCTAGATTTTGCTCTCCATGGCAACATTGCAATTGCTTTTGCAGAAAACCCAAAGCTTGCGTGTCCGGATCGACAGTCAAGAACAAGTTCACAGTAAATCAAGGTTTGATTAGGCCAACATGTTTTAGGGTCGTGAAGTGAGCTGCTCTATTTAAACCGCACTTCACTATGGCAATTACATTTCCCAGCACCGTTGAATGAATTAAAATATCCAATATTAGTGTTCTTTGTTCAGAAATGAGTTGTTATATAACACCCATGACTCATTGGTTAGCCATTCCTGTGTATTGTTATAACAAATTATTTCTCTTTAATTCCACCACAACATCCTGCTTGTTGAACACACGCAAAAGCAAAATTATAGCAGACCGTTAGCTGATTTTACCTGCTACCTACCAAAGCTTCAGATTACATTACGAAACACATGATCAAATAGTCATCATCAATGCACAAAAGCCTCCAGATCAACTCACTTCAGAGCGCATAATAAGGACAAGCTGTCGGTTACACAACTAGCATGAAATGGTGAGGTATGAAAAAAAAAGCACTGTACCTTTATATCTGTATTCCTATCTCTGTCTCAGCTGAGCACAGACAAAAATTGTGAAACACTGAGACATTTTTGTACGAATTTCATCAGTGAAAGTGCCTTAGCTGGTCTAGAAAAAAAATAAGAGACTGTATCACGCTATTGAAAATGATTCCAGGTTTTAAGGATATTCAGCGACGCTATGAATGAGATTACTGCAGTTTGTTATGGCTCACCGAGAAGGTGAAAGAAATGGGAGATATGCAACCTTGAATATCTCCTGTATCACCTGAAATGTCCTGGATTCGATGAGATACTGTCTTACATTAGTTGAAAAGCCAGATGCTCCTGAGGATCAGCAACATCACTGGTTACCATAGCAACAGAGACTTGAGCATGAAATACTGAAGACCTTTGCGAATGGATGCCTGAGCCTTGTAGGTTCAAGGGTTCAAAAGTATATCGCCGTGGGAACGGAGACCCATGCAGTGCCAGAGAAAGTCCCTGAACTGTGACACCAACCCTCTCTTGAAACAGAGATCTATTAGAGATCCTTAATGGCCCTTATGTGACTTGCGTTTGGGGGGGTATGGGAGCCCCCCTAAGTGCTCCGGTAAGTTTTATTATGTCTTTAATAGCTCTCCTACAGATAGGACAGCTAGCGTTGGCCATTTTTTTGAGGCGGAGGCCACAGGTGTAGCAGAGACACATGTGTCCGCAGGCGTAGATGACAGTGTCCACTGTGTTTTCATAGCAGATAGAACACTCGTCCAGCCATGTGCCTGACGCAGAAGGGAAAGTGGGTGATTTGGGGAGACTGACGGGCGAGTTGGGTGTCGTTCCTGTGACAGAGAAAGAATTGATTACCATTTTTACATTTATAATTGTAGCAATTCCTCCAAGCAATTAGTTCACGTGAGGCTTTCAAGCCATAAAATATGAATTGAAAGTAAGAATCCAAGTATTCTGGAGATATAAGAAAGCTTTGTGTGAGAAACAGATCAAAATAAAATGCATTTTTAAATTATCTTAAATTCATATGCCAAAAACCTTATCAGTTCATAACAAAAGTGTACAAATATGCTTTTCCAGGAAATCCTGAAACATGAGAAATACATCTGAAAAAACATGCAGACCTTCAGTGGAGCTGCAGAAGGCAGCAGAACAGCCGCGTTCATTTAAGCTGGGCTCTGGGCTTCCACCACACAGGCCTGATGGTGAGAGGGGCGAGGCAGAGGGCGAGCCAGGGCTGGACGGGTCACGAGTATCGCCCAAGAAAGTGGAGCCTGAAAATGCACATAGTAGATATAAACAGGTGACAGACGTTTTAATATGATTCCTTTCAGTTCTACAAATAATGGATTCTGCACACAAGAAAACAATTCTAACTTTTATAAAACTTTAACTTTTATGACAGAAAAATTCCACACATCACTCATTAGATGTTTCCCTGAAGCCCTAAATGTCGCAACCCTGTACTTTTAAAAACACGTCGCACCTGCAGACCTGTACTTTCTGTCGCAGATATTGTGACCAATTGGAAAATTTTAAATTTTGTATTTTTGTGTGTATAATATAGTCTGCGAACAGTGGGTTTACTGCCTGTATGAGACATTGAGCTGTAGTCTATATCAGAAACTTATCAAAGAAGCTGTTATTGTAACTGTGCCACCTTCTTTGCAGAACTACACAGTGCATACTGTATTACTGCACAGGTGCCGATGTGTTGGTGTTTGTTTTACTAATCTCAGTACATTGTTCTGGCGGTTGGAGTTGTTGGAGCTCAGGACGGAATCTGAATCTGAGACCTTTAAAGATCATGCTGGCCTGAGATTCATTAACAGATCCGACACCCAGGCGACCAAACGGGGAAACCACTAGCAGGCCTAATCTATACAGCTTGAATAGAATAGAACAGCAATTCTCTCACTGACCGAATCATTTGGTGCGGTTATTGACTTACTCACTGAACCGCCAATAAATTCAGCCAATTTACTGATTGGTTGTTCATATAACAAACAATACATATTGGGTTTCGTATTAAATGGTACTTTAATATGAAGAAACATTAAAATCTGTTGATGTTTTAGAATATGGTGTATATGATCATAATTATTGGAGGGGTGGTGGTCATTAAAAGAATAATAAGCAGACTCAATTTCCATCCCTAATAATGGCTATGATTTCAGGGTCTTTTAATGGAGTCTGTAGAGCTGAGACTGAATTAAATTGAACTGACCTAATTTCTAGTATGCTGGATCTTCTGATATGTGTGCATATGAGGGGGAGAATTGGCTGTACTAAAACTAAGCTGACCTAAAACCCTTGAATACACTCTCTCTGAGGGTAGTCTACATATATGTGTGTGTGTTGTGTGCATTTACTTTGGATAAGATCTATGACGGTATTAGAGTTAATAATATTAGGAGTTGGTGGGATTCCCCAAGGTTCGGTCTTAGGTCCGTCAGTGGTGTGATTTATGTGTGTTCTTTGCTCACATCCTTGCATACAGTATATGCAAGTCCTACAGTATGATCCTCTATTAAGATGGAGTCAGGGTGAGGGGTTATGTCTGAGATGGGGTCCACTGAGCATGATCCTTTGTGAGCTTGACATGCCATTCCACCTTCCTGTCATTCCACACATAGACGCATCATAAATCCCCTTCACCAGGCCTCAGCAACTGGCCCTGGATTACAAGGGCCAGGCCTCTTTAAGAGCATCTCTACTAGATTAACAGAGACACAAGAACAGCTGAGTCTCTCTAACCTCCACCCATAGAGGGAGAGACTTCAAGAAAACCCATTAGAGAAAGTCATCCCTCTCTAAAGCCCTTTGCCATGTGTAAAATGAGCACTATGTGTCAACATGGCAGAACGTTTTTTCTATATTTTGAATACCAAAGAGGCACTGGCTAAACCAGCTTGCGTGGTATAAACAGTCACATCTTTCATCTGTCAAATAGTTCAGTGTATGCTTAAGTAAAGGTGTGAGCTGCCTAGGTCTTCACTTATGTCCTACATCAGGGGTCTTGAACTGAAATTACTGGGGGCAGTGTATAGAAGTGGTAGAGAAACATTTACAGACCTTAATTAAATGTCACTTTAATTCAGGTTCACATATTCACATTGATTTCAGAACAAGTATATTATATATAATTTGGACATTTTTACTGTTTTTGAAAGAAGAATCGTATAATCATTTATCATTTAATTAGCCTCTGTTTTTTTAGGCAGGTAAAGGTGACATATCAGGGTTGCCTGTCCTGATGTTGTTTTGCTTTTGATTAATGTTATGTTATGCTTTGTTTTGCTCTGGCATAAGACACGCATGACTTTCCCTCTCTCTTTCTTTACACCAATCCGTTATAGTGCCCTATTTTAACAATCTGAGTGCATAGTCTGAAGCGCATGGCACAGGTGGACTTAGGGCGTGTCCAATCCACTTTTACTAGTTTAACAACGGAAAAAAACGGTTGGCGCGCCCGGGACATTGTCTAAAAGGGTTGTCTCTTAATGAGTCATAAGTGTATTTTGGGCAAATAGTGCAATAAACCAATAGAGTGTCATCGCCCATTCCCTTAAAAAGCTAGTTTGCCTTGCACCATGGCGGATTCGCTAGTTACATGGTGGAATATGAGCACCCGCCTATAGGCACATATTACTAACATGCCCTTTAAATAACACAATTTGGTTGGTTGCAGTTGCCTCAAAATAGCAACACGCTAACAATGCGCCTGAACACACCTCGTTTTCAGACCAGCACGCCCATGGGTGAACAGATGGGCGCGAGTGCATTTGCTATTTAAATAACGTGGAGCTGGATGTGAAACTGATATGTGCGCCGGGCTGAAACAAGCAAAAAACACTTGCGTTGTGCCTGGCGTCGCATTGCGCCGGGTGTATGATAGGGCCCACAGTCTCTGTTACTGTGAGCTCTTGTGAACTCTTACTGACATCATAGGTTGAGTGATCAATTACTTAGCAGACACACCTCACAATAACAGATAAACTGCGGATGGAGAGAGACAAGAAGGAAACGTGTTTGTATTGTGTCTATTATATAGTGTATATTATATAGTGTTTGTGCATTTAATGTATTAGCACTAGATTTAATTACTGTGCTTGCAGGGCAGTGAAATCTAACAGACAGTAACCTGTACGCATACTAACAGTCACTATTTGCATACTGAATTGCGATTGGTTGTCTTCCTTCAATTTATTTGAATTCTGAATTGTGTGGCCTAAAAATTTATGAGATATATAAATGTATTTTTACTACACAGCTCTCTGGTATACTTGATTCTTCTTGAACCATCATAACATTAACCATAGTTTTATTATAACCATTGTCTATTGGCAACACAGCGGTTGATACTTTTCAATCTCTAGTATCCATTCACTGTCTTTTTTTCTCTTCTCAATTACAGTCACTAATTGATGGCATTTTGCAATCAAAATGATTATCTACTTGTAGATTAATAATGCTATATGGATTAATATTTTAATTCTTTGCACAGAACCAAAGTCTAAAACCTAAGCTTACATAAAAAATATTCTTTCGCACCCATATAAGCTCTGGTATTTATTTCAGATTTTCTCCTATTTCTTTTAAAATGTCTTTTATTCTATATTCCTTCTGCCGTTACTGTTGAATGAGCCCAAAGAGACAATTTTCTACCAACAATAACGTTTTAAACCTTGAATCTTGAAAGAACAAAAACATTATGCTAAGAGGGGAAATCGTAACGCGAAATGGAGAGAAGAGATGTAAACGAGAGAAATGTTCTCAAATGAATGCTCTCAAATGAAGTGTGAATCGCCCACTCTCCTCTTCACTTTCTCATTTCCTTTCCTTCACTGCATGCTAATGAGATGGGGTGAGTGCGTTGGTGCAGCGTTTGGAGGGAGGGGAATGTGCTTCCAGCGACACAGACATCTTGGAAAGTGAATACAAAGCTAACGGAGGTCACATCCCTCCCACTCATTCTCCTGTAATACTTCCTGTCTTGAGCTGTGTATGTGCATATATACAGTACTTTATTTAGTTTAGTTTACTGAGAGTGTGTCAGTCACAGGTGTGTGGGTGAGACCTGGAGCACTGTCTGGTGTTCTGCAAAGGTTACTGGAGTGCTTCTGAATTGTTTATTTAAAAAAATAAAATAAAATAAGTGATTCAAATCAAATGAACAAATTTGAAATTAAATTTAAATTAATCTGTTGATACCTACAATCAGAGGCGTAGCTACGTGGTGGCTATTTTTCTCTGTTCAAATAACTCTTTTGAAATCTTTAGTCCAACTGAAATCATACCTGTATGTTTTGTGGAAGTCGGACTTACACATCTAGATAATGCAACGCGTTGTAATAGCTCTTGCATGCTTACCTAGAATCCTCAGCTGTGTGACAGCACCATGCAGTCCAAAAAACATCCAGAGTGGCCGTGAGTTGTCCACGCACACCTGCATCCCCACATTGGTGCCATTATGACTCAGAATTACTTCCCCTTCCTGTGTGACCAGGAAGCCCAGTATATCGCCACTCTGCAAAGCAGTAGGCACCCTGCACACCGCCCAGAATTCCTTACGGTCAACCAGTGCTTCAGGATTGTATGGGAGGTCACTCGGACGAAGCACTGCGGGGTCACATGATGTCACACCGTATGAAAGAGATCCAGATCGAGCAGGGCTGGACTTGATGACTTTGATGAAGATGGTTTCGCCAATTCGCAGTGGACGATCCGTGAAGACCAGTGTGCGTTCTTCACGGTTGTGTTCGGATCGTGCCACGGTCTGTTCATTAAGGGTTTTGATGTGGGCTCCTCTGAGCTGGTGGAAACGTAGATCACATTCCAAGGTGTGAGGAAGCAGCGATGACTGCTGGGAGTTCATGGAATTTTGTGGAATGGGACAGGCAACGGGAGCGGGAGGGAGTCGAAGCCTGGCATTGTCTTGTTGCAGGTTAAGATCACAAAGACTGACGGACAGGCGGGAGGTGTCTACTTCACGCCGTAAAGAGGTGGATCCACGTACTGTGGTGAAGGATCGTGGGCGGAGAAGGTCTGGAGGGACGACTTCACTGTCTGTGGGACAGAGGTGAGATGCACAGATTAGCTATTTGTATGGCTTTATTCAATGGTTGAACCTAGATAATCGACAAACATTGGGTAATTAATAAGCCTGGACGATATCAGAGTCTATCAGTAAATATACCATCCTGGAAAAAAGGAAAGACAAAAAAATGAAACCAGCCTAAGGTTGTTCAGCAATGGTTCTCAACCTTTTTGACAAGGCCCCCCTGTGTCTAAATGTATATACACCGATCAGGCATAACATTATGACCAATGATGGTTCTTTTAGTAGGTGGGATATTTAAGGCAGCAAGTTAACATTTTGTCGTCAAAGTTGATGTGTTAGAAGCAAATGGGCAAGCGTAGGGATTTGAGCGAGTTTGACAAGGGACAAACTTTTGATGGCTAGACGTCTGCAGTGGTCAGTATCTATCAAAAGTGGCCCAAGAAAGAAACGGTGGTGAACGGGCAACTGGGTCACGGGGGGCCAAGGCTCATTGATGATCGAGCATCTGTGGGATGTGCTGAACAAACAAGTCCAATCCATGGAGCTTTCAACTCACAGGACTTAAAGGATCTGCTGCTAACATCTTGGTGCCAGATACCACAGCACACCTTCAGGGGGTCTAGTGAAGTCCAAGCCTTGATGGGTTGTTTAGGCAGAAAAAAAGGGATTTATTTGAGATTTAAATATTTTTAAGACCTATTGGGGCCCCCTGGCTGTTTGCTAAGGGCTCCCTAGTGGGCCCCAGTCCCTTGCTTGAGAAGCAAGCTTGAGATTTAGAGGGTTTTCAGGCATTTGTCAACTGGTCAGTCTGGAAGAACAGCTGGTCAACCAGTTGAACACCAGCTTGACCAGACTGGAATACCAGTTTAAGTTGGTTTGGTCTTTTTTCACTTCTTCAGCAGAATAAATAATTTGGCCTTTTAGCCATTACCAAAAATACATAAAAAAGGGTCCCACTTTATATTAGGTGGCCTTAACTAATATGTACCCACATCAAAAAACAAGTACAATGAACTTCTTGTGTTCATATTGTATTGTAAAACACTTTTTGCTGATATTGAGGTGGATACGGGTAAAGTTAGGGACAGGTGTGGTGGTATGGGTAAGTTTAGGGTAGGGTTAGGTGTAAGGGAAGGGTCAACAGTGTAATTATGAATGTAATTACAGAAATTAATTACAGATGTAACTACATGCATGTAATTTTAAAAATGTAAGTACAATGTAAAAAAATGTATGTACACAATAAGTGCATTGTATGACATTATTAATTTAAATGATAGTACATATTAGTTAAGGTCAGCTAATATAGGTCCATTGCTATTTTACAAAAGAGCTAACGTTGTTTCCAATATGTCTGCCAGGAAGTGTCTCTTTACATGCTTTACCATATCTATCTGTTACTTAACCAGCTACCAGGAATAGAACTTTATAGTAATGTAATAGTAGGCTAGCATAGTACAGCAATCATAACATACCCACTGCTCCTCACCCGCCTGCCGAAAATAGCATGAAATATGAATGAAATGCTGCGCTAGCAACATGCTATGCTTACACCAAATTTAATTCCCGATTCCTAGTAGCCTAAAATAGCATATTACAGTAGTTTAGAAGTAGGCTAGCTTAGCTTATCATAGCTCAGCACTCGAACAAGCTGAAGACTGTCGTGCCTCCTTTTGTAACAGATAGCCCCACTGGAGTGTGCTCTGTTTTTAGACCTCATCTGTGCATTCGAAGACACTCAGACCCCAGACAAAAATATTAGCACTAGAATTGGCTGCTGGTGCTAATTAGCTTGTTAAAATGAGCCATTTTCCCATACCATTCATAACATTTTTAAGAGCGGGAGAACATTATTTAACCTACTCAGTGAAATGCATTTGAATGTATAGCGTATATCAGCATTGGAAATTAGCTTTTTTATTACAAAGCAAAATATTTGTTACCTTTTATGCCAGCATTTTTTCCCCCAACCATATTTTACATACTTAAATACTTTCATAAATGTTTGTGTCATTCTATCCAGTTCCATATTTGTTTACAAAGTTTATTGTGAATAAATGACACCCTCACAGCATTTGTTGGTGAAACAGAGATGGTTAAACAGAGAAGGAAGCAACTTGAAGATGAAAAGAAGGTGGGGGTCAAGGAGTGTGATAGAGGAAGATAAAAGAAACGTGAGAGGCCTTACTTCCAGAGGGCCTCTCTCTCCTTCTGCCTATATTTCTCTTCCTGTGTCTGCCTCTATATATCGACAGTGACCCACAGAGACTGTTGATTAGCTCTAGTCTTAGATAAACCCTCTTAGACCTAGTTAGTGTGTGTGTGTGTGTGTGTGTGTGTGTGTGTGTGTGTGTGTGTGTGTGTGTGTGTGAGAGAGAGAGACTGGCTCAGCAAACAAAAGCTAGAGACAGATCAAGAAAGAATGGTTCCGCAACCCTCTATATTTAGCTCTATAAGGAACACATTTCCATCAGGATGAAAGACGGATAGTGGTTGACTTAGAGATTAATCCCTAATTTGCAAGGCTACTGTACAAACAGAATGAAGCAATATCTGTGACACTATTGCTTGTTTCAGAATAAGAGTCAACAATGCCTTATTAACATGACTTGGGGGACAAAAACGGATTACAATATCATAAAAGCATTGAAATGCTTGTGTAGTACAGATAATGAAAGTAAATAAACGACTTTTGTTGCTGTTCTTATGTTAGTGTTCATTGTCCTTTTAACACATAGGTCCTTTTTTGTTAAGTATTACCTCAGTTTTCTGATCTTCCTACTTGATCGCAATGTCTGTCTTAGATATTTATACGTTTTCTGTTCAGCAGCTCTCTGAATCCCAAAATCCCAGCTCTCAAATGATTCTCAGATATTACATCACTCTGTGATGAATGAATCTGAGTAGTCTGATTTGCACAGAATATCGGCCACATTTTTTCAAATTCATTGAACTGCTGCATGAAGTGCTCTGAACTGCATATCAGTGTCCCAAAATAGGACTTAATTTTCATTATTGATCCTTTAAAGACAATTTTCTGGGAGCTTCAAAGTGTCTTGGAAAGAAACAAGTGTGGTAGTCCGTGCTAATTAGTGAAATATTAAACACTTCTAAGGAGAGCATGGGGACGGCCCAGGGGCACTAACTGTAACACAACTACAAAATTACTAAAGTCATTTATGGGAAAGAAGAAAAAAAAAATCACTGGAGATAATAAAGATATCATTAAAATGAGAGCATCCTTTCCTCTCTTGAGTAAAAGAATAATTTACCCAATAACTAAAATTACAATTATTTACTTGCTAAGTTGATCCATTTGTATGATTCCTTTCTCCAGCAGAGATGTGTTTTAAAGAATGGTCAAGATGCCTTTTCTCATTTAGCAAAAGGTAATAAGGCGCTGTCAAGCTCTTTGTGCTCTGCCGTAGCTGTCAAATCTGATTCTCGTTTGCACATATTCAAACTTGCCACACAAAGGAATTGGCATTAAAGGGTTAGTTCACCCAAAAACTAAAATTCTGTCATTACCCGTAACACTTTCGCTCATCTTCAAAACACAAATTTAAAATATTTTTGATGAAATCTGAGAGCCTTCTGACCCCTCCATAGACTTAACACCAGCTCTTTATTGGCTGACGCTGTTCAGCATGTGATGCATGTGTGTGGTGCTGATGCAGGAGCTAGCCAATAATGAGCCCCCGTTCTGACGTAGAACCCTAGAACAATATCTTTACTACCTTTCTGGGCCTAATAACATCGCAGTCTATAGGGGCTTTTGCACCGGAGGAACCTTTTCATAGTTCCTAGAACTAATGGCGGAAGTGCCCGGATTTTGCCATGTTCGCACCACAGGAACTATGAATGATGTTAGTTTTGGGGAGACTAAAATTAGCTCCTACTTCAATGTAGGGTCTAACCCAGCACAATAGGAACTACCAGAGACATAAGTGTACAATCATTGGCTAAATGCAAGTGTCGTCAAAAATAAATGTCCTCCACACCGTCAAAATAAAAGTCACAACAACAAAATAGAAAATGGTCTTAGGTTTAACTTTTAGTTCTCGGGGAACCACCCTGTGGTTAGTTCCTAGAACTACCCAGTGCAAAAGCACCTTATGTGGGAGCAAAAGCTCTCAGATTTCATCAAAAATAACTTAATTTGTGTTCCGAAGATGAACGAAGGTCTTACAGGTTTGGAGCGACATAACGCTGAGTAATCAATGACAGAAATTTAATTTTCAACCCTTAATTGACTGATAAACCACTTTTACGGTGCCTTTTTATCCATCAGGAAGCTTCACTGCTTTCATTATATGAAATACTGGTCTTTCTTAAAAAATTCAGTCGGGTTTGGATTGACATGAGGGTGAGTAAATGATGACAGAATATAATTTCTAGATGAGCTAACGCTTAAATGCTCGGTTAAAATCCACACGCATCTGAACCCACCCAGTTGGATTGGGCAGAGAACCGGATAATGACATCACCGCAGGGGGTCTGGCTGGAGTGTGTCTCTTAGATCAGCTTCATTAGAGTAAAGCATGCTGTAAACAGAATTAATCCAGGCTTCAGTGGCCAACCTCCCTAGTACTGACGCAAACCTACAATCTAGTCTGAACAGACATGATGGTTCTCTCTGGACAAATGAAATAAGACAAAATAAACAAGAAGTGGACAGGGATATAAGCAATGAGTATGATCCTTTTTTCGTGAGCAAATACTGTATTGAATGCTTTTGGATAGATGTTATCCAGTTATTCCTATGCTGTTCATCTCTGTTTCTCTCTTGTCATCTCATCCCTGTCTCTTCTCATAGCTATTCTCAATCATACAGTCCTATAGGATCTGTCTACTAAGATTCAGACTGATAACAGATGTGCAAAATAGACACACAGAAATGCACTAAGATAATCTGTTTTAAAGGTTTTGAGTTTTTAATATATTTAATATTAATATTTGAAGGGTTCGTTGACTGCATTGTTTTATTGTTTTATAATGTTTCCTGTTGTGCACTTATAATGTTAGTATAATTTTTACATCAAAAATGGTCATCATTTCGAAATAAAAGGCATTTTCCTAAAAGGCCCCGATTTTAGCCTCTGATATGATCTAGAAATACAGTGATAGTGATAGTGATAGAATATAAATATAGAAATAGCTAGTATTTCATGTGGAACTCTCAAAACCTTTAGCACATTGTACTGTTACAGCTCTCAAGGTTAACTCATCGTGAAAAGTGTTGATTATAGCATTATATTTAGATTGTGGAATGAAATGTTGCAGTGTTGAGCATTATAGCCGATCATAGACATGTTGAGCGAATTAATGCAACAACCTCGTCATTGCAACTCTTTTTCTGCCCACTAATGAATGCTTTCACCATAACTAACAATGCAAACACAATGTAAATAGAGATTTGTTGATTATAATGGGAGTTTTGGCACAAATCCAGAACTCAGTCACTGATAAACTCATTTGAAAAGCGTTTGCAAAAGGGAGATTTCTTTGATTGCTTTCTATACATTTTAATCACTGTTTAAATAAGAGATGTTCATCCTACTAAGAGAAACGATGCGAAGTTGACCATTTAATCACTGGTTTGATTTATTGACCCATATACAAAGAACATCTGATTGTACATGAATCCTTACATATCAGAAATCACTGGTCAGAGAGCAGGCATTACAATTAACACAGTTACTTACTAGTTTTGGGATTTCTGTCGAGTCCATATATACAATGTCTATTTGCAAAGCCTGTGCCGAAATTGCGACAGTAAAGTGTCCATAGTAAAATACAAATAAATAATGCTCAACTGAGACATTCACATTGTTGAAAAGAAATAACCACATTCCTAGCATTAGGATCCTTCGAAAGGTAATGTTATTTTTAGTCCAGTGATCCTGTATCACTCTTCTCTCCTCGTCATCTCACTAACAAGCCAGTGGGCGGGGCCAAATATGCAATATAGTAGGTGTTGATTTTCATCTGCAGAGGTCTTTCACCTATCTATTATATATAGGCATATTCCACAACGAGTCGTTCTCTGGGCTTGGTAACAATAAAAATCATTTTTGAACTAACAAGCAAGTGTTCAGTTATGAAGCTTACAGTATATTCTTATAGTATGATGACCACTTATGTGTAAAAATCTCAAGGAAATTTAGATTTCTCAGTTCATGACCCCTTTAATATTCATTTGATAATATAATGTTTTCATTTTGTTTTTGTGAACGGACTATGAGCATAGCAGCCAGTAGAAACACATAACAGTCTAGAAGTTCTTAGTTGTCAAAGTGGTTTTTATATAGCTGAGACACAAATTGTCTTTGTCAGTCATGACAGGACATCTAACAAAATTGCCTTCTATCTGTCTGCTCTGAACATTCATCAACAGAGTCTTCAAGAGGAGGCGTTAGAACCCCTGAAGATTTGCTTACAGTTTCTATGTAATATTCTCCATTTTAGTGTGCAAGTGAGCACTAAGTACTAAATGAACTTGCTGGGCCACTCCAAGGGAGCACAGACATCAACTCCAGGGTTTGTGCATGCTCTGACTGGGAAGCTTAAAGGAAAAGGAATGGAAAAAGTGAGGGAGGGGCAAAGACAAGAGAGCGTTCGTGCCGAGATGTATGACCGGTGGCAGCTGCTGCCCCTCTAATTACCCTGCACCTGCTTGGCTGCCAATCGCCACATTTCCATTGTCTTATTGGCAGCTTTCACACAAACCCCGGCTATTCTGCAATTTGACTGGCTGAGACCAGTTTGTAATCTCTTTGAAAATATAAATCTCTCTAGTTAAAAAAAAAGCTATGAATCGCATTATTTGGTTACTTTAGCGATGGGACGCAGCTGCGCTGACCGAAAGCAAATACCCTTTTTGATTGTCCTTTTTTGTCTAAGGTGCTTTTTTTCAGGCTCCAGCACCTGTTGGGCCAAACACAAAAAGCTGTTGAAAATAAGCAGATGAGATTTTTGGTAAACAAAAGCAGCTCTTGGTTCAGTCAGAAAGAGCCTGGATGGGAATGAAATAACCAAAAATGGAAGCGTACTTTCTTTGCTTTCATTTTACTTTGAGGCACTGTATAAGGTTCTTATCAATTTTTTAAATTCTTGTTTATTTGCAAGAATTTTTTATCTATTACTATAGAAGTAGCTATATATTTTCTGTGCATGTCATTCTCATTTTAATGAAAGGAAATTTTTAGTTCTGTCTCACAAAGCTCATGATTGTATTCCAGTTGGTTAGAGAGTCCAAAAAATTGGACGTGGGAAGAGAGTGAGGGGCCCACAGGGCAGTGTGATGCTGGTGCATATGGTACATGTAAGTGTTTGTGTGTGTGTGTTTGAGGGAAACAGTAGGGGGAGACAGGAGAGGTTTCAGTACAGCGTGTTGGCTGTATGCCATGCTTGGCTGTTGGGTCTCTTTGTTTGGAATAATGGCCACACAGGCAACACGTGGACCCATTGACAAATGATCTCTGGGTCACAAACCACCTTCCCTGAGGTCCTTTCTCACTTTCTGCCTCTGAAACGCACGTATATAGCCAAATACACTCAGAAAGCCACAAAAGACCCTCCATGTGGTTCTTATCCAATTTTTTGTCTGGCCAATCATGTTTTTTGTCTTTGTAGTCTTATATTAAAAATGTTTTGTCAGATACTTATTTTTCAGCCCCTCATCTGGGGCTGGAAAATCACAGTAACCACTTTAAACCATAAAAGTAATAAGACTAGGCTGTGAATTATGAACTCATTATGTTGTTATTATTTATTTATTATTAGACCCCACCCCCACCCCTAACAGTAACAAGGAGGCTTTTCTCATTTGTACCCCCGTGATTAATTTAACCCAGCAAATTGAAGGCATACTGAAATTTTGCACCAAGACTCTGACCCAGGAAATGTGAGAAGGTCTGTGTTAGTCCTAAATATGTGGATGTTTATCTAGCAGTCTATAAACTGATGTTTGCCCATAACTCCCTCAAAGAGGCCCTGAAGTGCTCTGCCTATATATAAGACAGCCACACCTTATCTCAGCAGCACTGTCCATGTTTGGATGTCCCAAGGCTTTGGCATGAGGAAAATGAAGGAAAAGGGGAGTTCTAAGTTTGGAAAAGGGATATAAGGACACTCAACGGCAGGAAAAGGAAGGTGTTTTCTTTTGGGATGGGTCAAGCTACACTTTCCCGCCACCTTGAGCACTCTTCCCAGAGCTTCCTGTGTTGGTTTCGAGCTCTTAACAACAGAATCTGACCCCTTGACAAGCACTTCTTCATTTTGTTTCCCCACCTTGAACTCAAAACATAAAATACTGTCAAATAGCCAAATGGTACAACATCTGTTGTTCTAATTTCTTTAATTTGTTCCTCCCCAATGCAGTCGGCCAGTCAAACAAATGCAATTACTACTGTTAATACCAATTATGTGTGCTAGCACAGAAACAACACATCAGTCTCACTAATTCACTCTTTCTAGCCGAATTGTGTAAATAGTCCATATTTAAGATATTATTTTTGGACTATTATGCTTTCAGCATGGGACTTTCAATTAAGGATATTTAGCCTGGAATGACGAGCGTAGCCAAGTCAAACTTGAATGTCAATCAAAATTGGTATTTTTGTAAACCTAGCACTCATTCTCAGTAATTTTGCTTATAATTACCCAGAATGCTCTCCTGGAGGAGTATGTTTTTTAATGAAGGAAAATAAGGAATCCCATTCCACTTTAATTAAATTGAATTTGAGGTATTATGAATATTAAGTTATTATATCTTAATACCTTAAAATTGTAGTTTAATTGTACTTTTCTTGTAGGTAAGTTGCATTTAGTACCACACGGGCCCAGTTTAGCCTCTTTAATGCTAGGGAAACTAGCGCTGTCCTCTTGCTACATAGTCCAGATGTTTGACAGGCTATTTGAAATCCCATTAGGAGCTGCTCTGGACATGTGTATAGAGAGTATTGTATTTCACTAGTTTACTTGAACACTAGTAACACAAAGCCTTTAAGTTAAACCCAAGTTCATCTAAAAGTTTCAATTCTGTCATCTTTTACTCACCCTCATTTCGTTCCAAACCTTTAAGGCTAGGTTATCTTTGGAACACAATTGATGACATTTTTAATGACAGCTATGTGACTACACTTTGACACTTCAAAAAGTTCATAAAGGTACCGCAAAACGAATCCATGTGAATTGATTGTTTAGTCCAAATTTTCCGAAGAGACTTGATTGCTTTATATGATGAACAGATAGAATTTAGGCTTTTATTCACAAATAAACATTCATCAACGCAACACATCAGTCATGGTAAACGGAAACTCAAGCATGTTCGCCTGATGTGCGAGAACCAATGAAGTTCATTATTTTGTGTTACGCAGCACGTTTGAGCTTCCGGAAGAACCAATGAGGTACATTATCGTGTGTTACGCAGCACGTTTGAGCTTCCGCAAGAACCAATGAGGTTCATTATCGTGTGTTACGCAGCACGTTTGAGCTTCCGCAACAACCAATGAGGTTCATTATTGTGTTATGCAGCACATTTGAGCTTCTGCAAGAACCAATGAGGTTCAATCTTGTGTGTTATGCAGCACGTTTGAGCTTCTATAAGAACCAATGAGGTTCATTCTCTTGTGTTAAGCAGCACATTTGAGCATCAGCAAGAACCAATGAGGTTCATTCTTGTGAGTTACGCAGTACATTTGAGCTTCCACAAGAACCAATGAGGTTCATCCTCTTGCGTTACGCAGGATGTTTGAGCTTCTGCAAGAACGAAATTGGTGCTTCCCGATAAGATGGCTTGCCAGCTTTTGCTGCATTTAGCCTGGCCAGCGTATTTCAGGAGAAGGTAGCTGAGGGCTGGGTTATTTATTAAACAACATTCCAGCCTCATTGCATTTCCAAATGCCTCAGGGGACGTTTTAATTTCACCATTATATTCTGGAACCCTGAAAACTACACCACACTAGCAAGGTTCAAGGTCCAGCTAGACTTTAATCAAATGCTAGAAAAAAGTCTACAGAACTGTCATGGTATCACCTCCTGGCTGCAGGGGCGATAAAAAGTGTTGAGGAGCGGATATTACATGAGAAAAGGGAAGTTCAACAGACAGGAGATCACAGTGTGTGAGTGGTTGTGAGAAATGAATGAGTACGTGTAGGCTGATTTAATGCTCATAGCTGTATTTTTCCTTGTCAGAGTTTTATTAGTGATGGGGAATTTTAACACTTTTTTTAAGAAGCAAGGGTACAGTATATCAGTGTCACTGCTTATTTTAAAGGGACTGCATAAGCCTTCTCTTAAAGATAAAGTGTGTAATTTCTGTGCCACTAGTGTGACAAAAAGGAAATGCAAAAATAATGTTTTCGAACAGGTTTCGCAAACACCTTGTCATTGTTTGGTTACACAGATAGTCACGCCCACAAATGCTCACCACTGGTTGAGCCAATATCGCTGTGTCAGGCTAGAAAGTATTTTAACCATAGAAAAATAAAATCACCTTTAACAATCACCTTTAACAATAACAAAGTCTTAATTTGTACATAGGCAAGTAAATTAAACTACAAATTACAGACAAATTAAGTCAATTAATGTTTTCTTATTTATATTTATTTAAAATAGTCTTTCCCAAGACTCACGACTATGATAAATCATAAAATAATCAGTGCTTTGAGTTATGGTGTATTTATTAAATGTCAACTTGGAGACTGTGGCGACCGTAGCATCAACTTCAGACCATGATCAATGTACGTTTCAGCAATGCGTGCTCATATACACCAGCATAATAGGCATGTTATTAAGTTGGACAGGTACCTGAAAGGATTTCAATCCTTGGTGAAAGCTGTGTCGCAAGAGTGGGTGTGTATATTTGTTATTGTATACAGTTAAATCATCTGTGAATGTGTGTGTGTGTTTTAAAGTCGCAGGTGCATGAGAAAATTTCAGCATGTATTTAGGCCTGAGGCACTTGAATCAAAAGATAAGAACGGCTGAAATTACAAGAAAGAATTTATGGCATCTGTTCAAATAGGCCATAGAACGATCAAATTAATTTTCAAGCCTCATTCTGTAAATGGTTTACAAATGGTTATTCCATTCCCAATCAAAGCTGTATTTTGAGCACAATAACTGAAAAACCCATTTCAAGGTTAACATGAAACTGCATTCACAACCTGTTTTTCTTTTGTAATGCGGCATTTCTTAGTGAGAAAGAATGTTCAAGAAGAAAAATGTAGGTTGGGGTTTTTATCCATTGGGATTTTTTAATCCACTGAGAAAAGTAGGCATTCTAGACCAAATTGAAGTTAGACCCGATTTTGAGTTTGCATGATTGTGGAGGACTACCCCCTTCTGAAACAGCTGCCAGCAGCTTTTTAACTGGGACCTGGAAGCTAAAGGTCAAGTTCATCCTCAAGAGAATTACATTTTTGGTAAATTGCTAATAATGTATTGTTGGTTGGTTAGTCGGTTGGTTGGTTGGTCGGTCGGTTGGTTGGTCGATTGGTTGGTTGATCGATTGGTTGATAGATTGTGCACCAGCGGTTCACAATAAGACCAAGCAAGTCTATTAAGAAATTAAATACTAAATAGGGTAAATTTTTGATTCCTGGCTTTGTGTACTGTCACAAGTTCTTCCTTCCTGCGTCCTGTAAATTAAGGGCATTACATGTCAGCCCACAGGAAATTGAGACTCAAATGTGATTGTTTCAGTTCTGGCATCAGCACTCCAGGAGCAGCGTTTGATGGAAATACAGGAAGAGCTCTTTGATCTTTCTCTGCAGGCTCTACACACATTTACAAACCCTTCTTGGAGAATGTGACGTACCCCTGAGATGTGAAAAGTTTCAAGTGTCAGATGAGTAGTTTGTTTTTTATGTTTGTGAAAAAAAATGGCCTTGGTATTTTTTCAGTGCTAAATCTTACACCTATGCTTGTGCTACACGGACAGTGCTGTTATCTGCTAATATAAGCGGTCAAAATAAATACATGCTTCTTTTGCATGCAGCATGAAACAGGCTTACATGTACAGTATACACGCACACATTCTTTGGTTTCAGAGTGGCAGTAGACCGTCGAAGAATATAGGTTCAGCAGTGCATGTCAACGCTGTCTTTGTGAGGCAGAGGTACAGATAAAGTTACTTGCGCACACGTAACGAAACACATCCCACACCGTGGACAGATAGCAGACAGAGAGGCTGCCATCAATTGCCACAGTGCTCAATTAGGATAAATGGAGCTATCTCTGGTGTATGTGACCTGGTTCTATAATTAACCCTGGGGGATGACAGCATTAAAGCCTGCTGCATGTATGCGTGTGAGATGTGAATGTCTCGCCTCTTACCGCCAAACCTCCACTTCAAACACAAGCACGCGTACACACACCGGTACATCAAAGCATGGCGTATGGTATGTTCTGCTCATGACAATGTTGACTGTGATTATATACAGCAATACATCTAGACCGCTGCCTTCAAGTTTAAGCTCTCTGATTTACTGTGTATTTAGAGCTAGAGCTATTCTTGATCACACACTTACATAAACGGTAAAAAAAAATCTTGTTTTCAAGACAACTTTATAACTATTAGCACATATGTGACCCTGGACCACAAAACCAGTCATAAATAGCACGGTATATTTGTGGCCAACAATAGCCAATAATGCATTGTATGGGTCAAAGTGATCAATTTTTCTTTTATTACAAAAATAATTAGGATATTATCAAATAAAAATGCATTAATAAAGCACTTTTTAAAAACAACAGGTGCTTATCAAAGTGCTGTACACACATAAGCTAAAATATCAATAGTGCAAACAATCAGTAACAAAGAAAAAGCAAAAACAAAACACAAATAACAAAAGTAAATTAAGTATTAAGTAAAGATCATGTTCCATGAAGATATTTAGTACATTTCCTACCGTAAATATAAAAAATATATATTATTAATAATATGCATTGCTAAGGAATTCATTTGGGCAATTTATAAGGCACATCTTTTTTTTCCAATATTTTGATTTGTTTGCACCCTCAGATTCCAGTATTTTGGCCAAATATTATCCTTACTGACGATAAACCAATGGAAAGCTTGCTTATTCAGAATTCAGATGAAGTATAAATCTCAGTTTCAAAATAAAAACTGACCCTTATGACTGGTTTTGTGGTCCAGGGTCACATATTGCAAGGCCTAATTTACACAATAACTTAATGATTTAAATAGGTTAAATGCTGATTTGAGGAAATGTTGACATGCACCCTAGTTTAAAGATTTAATGATGTCCCATTTGTGAACAAATCATTATTTTAAGTCAGATATTTTTTCAGTCCATTGATTCAGTTCACAAAACTGTCTGAATGATAGTCCTCGAGTAATTTTTTTTCTTCATGACGGTATTTCAGAGCAGCCAGTTTATTATCCCAAAATTTATGTTTTGTGTTTCCCCATCATTTGACACGTTTCCCCGCCATTGATGAGTTTTTTCGGCAATCCGTGTTTTCACTGTTATGCGGTAGGGGATGCTATTAAGCATCTGAAAGAGTCCAGAATCTCCAGATCCAAAAACAAGTGAAGAAGAAGCAAAAACAAGCAATACAAGCATTGCTTATGCACATGTAAGCTAATGCAATCATCAAACATTCAACATAATATAAATCCAAACTGCCTAATTTTACAGAATGAAATGTCGAACCCACAAAGAGGTACAGGACTATTTTGGGGGTGTAGATTAGTGATGTATAGTCTGTTTAATTTCCGCAAACCGGTTCTTTCAATAAACCAGTAAAAAAAAAAAAAGGTTCACCGGTTCCTTGCGTCATCTGCAAACTTCGACAGTTGGTTGAACCAGCTCATTTGTTTATTTTTGAGTCGAACGTGCTACTTCGGCTGTGTGTCTTGTGCCATCAAATAATGTTCGATTAATTTCGATTAGTGAACTGGCTCGACCGGTTACTTCCTGAGAAACAATTCCATTTCAAGAATTGGACATCACTAGTGTTGATGGAGAGTTAAACTGAGTTGATTTTTCTATCAAGAACTTCAACAGAGTTAAATATAAAGCAGAATTACTTTGCATAGGGAAGAGACAAGCAACAGCCTGACACAGGGGCGGCAGTGGCTCAGTGGTTCATGTAGGTTGGTGGTCCGATCTGATCCCCGGTTCCACCTGACCAAGTGTCGAGGTGTCCATGAGCAAGACACCTAACCCTCCCGACGAGCTGGATGGGGCCTTACATGGCGTCAGTGTATGAATGAATGAGTGAATGGGTGAATGTGAGGCAATATGTAAAGCGCTTTGGATGGCCATTGGTCTGTTAAAAGCGCTATATAAATGCAGTCCATTTACCATTTACATGCATGCTGAATGAGTGATTGCTTGATTAACAGGTTTTCATAGACAAAGGGCCTTAAATGACAAGAATTTAGGAGGAAAGGTGAAACATACACCACTGTAAACCCTAACACTCAAAATAATGATTTGGTTTGAGTAGAGCCAACTCAAATTTTTTCAATAAAATTAACTTTAGAAGTTTAGTATTTAGAACTTTCTTTTTCTTTTGAGTTCACAGAACTGACACATTTTAAGTACTCTGAATTGTTTCATTGTTTTTAGTTTTATGAACTTGTTTCTTTTCATTTAGACAAATTTGAATTGAACTGAAACTGGGCTGGGATTTTTATTTCCCAGCATTTATTGAATTTATTTCCACTACTAAAAAGTTATTTTAATTTAAATGTATGAATGAGCTTACTCAAATATCTGAAGTTTAGAGCAATTAAAAAATTAGAGCAGTATAAAAAGAAAACGTATTTAGGTTTACAGTGTAAAATGTTCATAAAGATTTTTTTTGCATCTAAAATAAAACACACAAATTTCAGTATTTTCATTTTACATTCTGTTAGAGCAGAACATGTAGACCTGTCCTTAAACTATGTGGACAGTTATTTTTCTTACCCAGCAGTTGCACTCCTCTGGTCAGACCGTAGACATCTATGAGGGCCCACAGTGGCTCTGTGGTCCGAACGCCGCTGAAGAACAGCATGGGGCTGGAATCGTTGATGCGGTAAAATACTCTCCCTTTCTTATCCACCCAGAAAGAAATGAGGTTTCCTTCGTTTGCAAACTCTTCTGGCAGGGCCTTGGCCCAAAAGCCGCTCTGGGACACCAGGTCAGGGCAGGCGTATTTGGGCAGACTGTCGGGGTTGATTCGAGACGGGTCTTTAGAAGTGAAGCCCAGGCGGAGAGCGCCACTCCAGCAGCACTGCTTTTTAGTTATCTAAAGACAGGGAAAAAAGGATCTGTTATCTTTACAACATAAGGCAGTCATGAGTCATTGCATACCACAGAAATGTTCACTTTCAGAAGAAATTGCAAAGATTTTACCTTTAGGCATAAAGCAGCTTATACTGTATATCTTATATACAGTAGAACCAAAAATGATTTAATTTGTTCTAACACAGTTTAACTCTGAGTTCTTGTCATATTTTATTACCATTTTCCAAACTATAGTGAATAAACTGTGATAATGTGAGAAATGTTGAAGGTGTCTGAATAAATTTAGGTTTTACTGTATACTGAGACATTAATTAGCATTTCATTTTTCTGTGGGCTGAAAAGGTCCCAATTCTTTCTTTTAAAACCTTTACATTTGATTATTTTAAATTTAATTCCATCAACAATTTCCTTTAGTAGCAGTGCTGAAGGCCAAACAGGGGGCATGTTTTGTGATGGTTGTAAATGGTTCAGCGTAGGGGACAATTCAGGGGATGTATGAGGCAGTCATGTGGTGTGTTTGGACTAGAGAAGCTCTGTTTTATTTGATTTACAGTAACTCCAGGAATGAGCACTACAAACATTTCAAGAACACAATGATTTATTTGACAGCGGCCCTGCGCTACTGAGAATACCAGTATTGAGAACTTGAGTAATGAGTGAGTTTACACACACAACCATTTGTGTATGTTGGTAGACTAACTGGTTAGGCTAGATTGAGAGTCATAGTCTGGGGTAGGACTGTTCATCTTAGAAAAAGAAATCACTGTTGCAGGCGTTTCCATGTGAAAGGTGAAGTGCATTTTTGCACCTCGTGGAAACAAATTGAATTGCAAAAATGTTTTCAAACACATTTCCTAAAGCCTCAAGTATACTTTGTTTTTTACACATGCACTAATGTATGCATACGATGCGCGATTAGAATTTTGGCATCAGCAAAGTACACATTTACCGTATGCACAGCCCAAATTGGTTTCACTTTATTTTGATAGTCCCTTTAACACATTCTGTTGAATATAAGTAAGTAATAAGTCTACTAATAATCGTTAGTAGACTTATTTCACTTTCAAGGCCCAGAAAGGTAGTACAAATATTGTTAAAATCGTCCATGTGACTACAGTGGTTCAACCTTAATTTAATGAAGCAATGAGAATACTTTTTGTGTGCAAAAAACAAATTAAAATAACTATTTTATTCAACAATTTCTTCTAGCCTATGTCAGACTCCTACACTGTTGACGCAGTGTAAACACTGCAGCACTTCCATAACAGCGGCTTACCATTGGCCGACGCTGTTCACTTGAGCACCACGACGCACACGCATGTCCTTTGGCCGTAGAACTAGGAAATGCTGTGCTGTTTACACTACTTCAACAGCGTAAGAGTCTGACACGGACTAGAAGAAATTGTTGAATGAAGTCGTTTATATTGTTTGTCAGAAAGCTCTCGGATTTCATCAAAAATATCTTCATTTGTGTCCCGAAGATGAACGAAGGTCTTATGGGTTTTGGAACGACGAGGGTATCTGCTTCTTATTATTTAGTAATTAGTAATTAATGACAGAACTTCATTCATTTTCAGGGGTGAACTAATCCTTTAACATACCCTGAATTCAACCCAATTGAGATTTTCTTCAAACACGCTTTTCATTGACTGGATATAATCGGGCCTGATCATTGGCTGTTTTTAAACAATCGGCCATTGGCTGATAGTGAAAATAATCGGTTATTGGAAGATACATCGGTGCATCTCTAGTTACAAGTTATGGATTGCGTATTTTAACATCGAAAAAATTATACCCTACACCTTAGATGGTAGATGAGTAGATGGCATGTTACATCAACGGCCTCTTTGCTGCAGCAGACACTCAGAAGTGTTCACGTGCACCTGTATGTCGCCCACTTGAGTGTTCCAGACCCACCATCCCTCTAGATTATCCCACAGTTCCCAAATATGCCCTAGATTGATCTATGCCTATCCTTGTTCTTACCTTTAAGCGGACCTGCTCATAAAGAGCAATGGGCCGGTTGCTGAACGTGATTGCGTTGCAGAAGCTGGCCTGCCGTTTGACGCTCCTCTGTGCTAGATCCATAACTATCTGAGACCCTTTAGCATTGGGGTGGAAGAGAAGGGGGCTCACGGGGACACCTCCGCACGGATGCAAGGGTAAACAGCGCTTCGGTTTGTGGTGGCATCGGTGAGCTGTTGAGGGGAACGGTCCACCCAGAGAGTCTAGAAGAGAGAAAGAAAGACGATTTAAAAACCATGGTCTGTCAATATGGTAAAATACTGCAAATGATCATTTTAATTAATATATAAACAATATAAAAATACATAATGGTGTGAAAATAAGTCTTCTCTCAGCCGTAATCATGTTTAGACCCCCAGCTCAATATGACTAAAGCCTGGCCTTTACTTTCAAATCAATGAACCGCATAAAACAGCATCAGCCTTTGCATGGTGAGATTTGTCTGACCCCATTTCACTCAGTATTTGAGTACAACATTTTTATTGGACAAAGTGATTTTTAGTTTTGTAGATAAATCTGATTCATCTTTTCCCGACAGGCAGCACTGAACGGTACCATTTCAGTACTGAAGCGTAAAATGCTACAGCGTTTCCTACAGTATTTTATTATTTGTTTACGAATTGGACAGTATGTTGCACGTAATGGAAAATTGAGTTGAAAACGTAATTGAAAACTGATTAATTGTCACTGTATTAATTCACAACAGCCTTTCTCTTGTGCATTCTTTTTCTCACTTACAAGCTCACAACTCAAGTGTGTGTGTGTGTGTGTGTTGTGTGTGTGTAAAACTCCACTCCTGAATAGAGGTACAGGAAATACAGGGCATGCTAATTTGAGTCTGAACGCTTTTTAATTACACATCCATGTGCCAAACCAATTGAGGTTTCCACCCTAATGTATCTCTCAACATGTTATACCTGAAAATGCAGTCGTTTTAAACTAGGCCTTCTATATAAACCAGTAGAGCTATATCATTATATTTATCGCTCTATCAACCTATTGTTTTATCATTATAGCATTCTATCTATCGTTTTGTCCGTCCATCCATCTATTGGATGTATTTCTGTCTGTCTATCTATTGTTATATCTATTGTTCTGTCAATTTATCATTCATTCTATTGTACTTTTTCTATCGTTCCCTTGTACTATCCATCTATCATACTATCTGTCTTTATATCATATAACCAACACTTCTTTCTTCTAGGCTAGGTTAAAAACTAAGTCTGCCTTTAGTTACATTTAGAGCTGCACAAATCATGATAAACTGCGAATCACTCAAATGTTTTGGTTTAAAATAGAGATTTTCCCACGAATCTGAGTAGATAACTGAAAAAAAAAAGTAATTTACTAGACGTTCTGACAAAATGTTGCAGTCTAATAAATTTTTATTATTATTATTTATTATGAAAAAAATTGCTTTGAAATTCATAGACTCACTCAAAGACTTCACTGGATGAATCAGCGTTTTTTTAATGAAATTCTTCAAAGAATTATTCAATGACAAATATATTTCTTTAACAATCACTTGTCGCCTACTGGTGTAATGATGTAATTGATGCAATCTTTATTTGAAGTGCAAGTTACATTCAAAAGGTTATTTACTCTATTATGAGGCAGTGTTTATATCAGTGTTTATATAAACATTAATCCCAGTACTTCTGTGATAATTAGAATTATTGTAGCACAGAAATAATGACACTATATGGCTGAAAAGACTAGCGCTAATAAATGAATGCTCACTGTGGTCGTACTTGTCAAAGGTTTAGGCTATGGCTAAATTGTTGTCATTTAGGAATAAGATTGTGTGGGTGTTTTAATTGAGATTGTTTTAATGATTAACAGCACAGCTCTCATTACATTGTGTGTGTTTTTACTACCCAAGTTCTAACATTATTATATTATTATCCGACTAGATGCAGATGAGGCCTAAACAATGGCCAGAGTAATGAATTGTGATGTTTTGAACATAAGGTGAATATCTATTTTAACACAGGCACAGTAATGATCTGCAATGCATTCAGTTGGTACAATGTCACATTAAGGGACATCCATGAGAGGTTCCAGCTTTATTGCTGTCCTATCTACATTCATTCATGTCCAACATCCACCTAGTTGGCAAGGGGCTCCTTTAACAAGATAACACACCCTAACAGGTCCATAATGGCACAGTTGGAGGAGCATCCAGTGATGACACCAGTCCTCTCAGCTATTGCTGCTCCCATGTACAAACTGATAGTGGGCAATGACATGTTTCCTGAGCAATGCAGATAAGGCTACAATGGCCACAAGAGCAGAGAATAAAGACTAGACATTTGTGTCTATGTCTGGCAACCACAGAACCATGTGTGTAGCCTATGTGGAACCATCACATGACAAAATGTTATCGTATAAAAGCGTAAATTTGCTTCAAATGCCTTGCACGTTGCACACATGTGTCTGTAAGTGTGTGTGTGTGGGCAGGTCTGTTTGCAGACGGACACTGTGTATAACACTCATAGTCTGAGCACACTGAAATGAATACATTAGCAAACACAAGAGCTGCAGCTGTCAGACAGAAAATGGAGGTTAAGTAGCAGCTCATGTTCCTTAGCAACGCTGCCATGGCAAAAGCTTTCCGTTTTCTGATGAGCTGAGTTCAGTTTGTGTACTTTCGCTTCTTCTGTATACGTATAGACAGGGGAAGTTGGCCCGCACTTTGGGACTAAACTGAGTTTTACATTGTACAGGTCCTTCTAAAAAATTAGCATATTGTTATAAAAGTTCATTATTTTCCATAATGTAATGATAAAAATTGAACTTTCATATATTTTAGATTCATTGCACACCAACTGAAATATTTCAGGTCTTTTATTGTTTTAATACTGATGATTTTGGCATACAGCTCATGAAAACCCAAAATTCATATCTAAAAAAATTAGCATATTTCACCCGACCAATAAAAGAAAACTGTTTTTTATACAAAAAAAGTCAACCTTCAAATAATTATGTTCAGTTATGCACTCAATACTTGGTCGGGGAATCCTTTGCAGAAATTACTGCTTCAATGCGGCGTGGCATGGAGGCAATCAGCCTGTGGCACTGCTGAGGTGTTATGGAGGCCTAGGATGCTTCGATAGCGGCCTTAAGCTCATCCAGAGTGTTGGGTCTTGCGTCTCTCAACTTTCTCTTCACAATATCCCACAGATTCTCTATGGGGTTCAGGTCAGGAGAGTTGGCAGGCCAATTGAGCACAGTAATACCATGGTCAGTAAACCATTTACCAGTGGTTTTGGCACTGTGAGCAGGTGCCAGGTCGTGCTGAAAACGAAATCTTCATCTCCATAAAGCTTTTCAGCAGATGGAAGCATGAAGTGCTCCAAAATCTCCTGATAGCTAGCGGCATTGACCCTGCCCTTGATAAAACACAATGGACCAACACCAGCAGCTGACATGGCACCCCAGACCATCACTGACTGTGGGTACTTGACACTGGACTTCAGGCATTTTGGCATTTCCTTCTCCCCAGTCTTCCTCCAGACTCTGGCACCTTGATTTCGAATGACATGCAAAATTTGAGCGACAGTCCAGTGCTGCTTCTCTGTAGCCCAGGTCAGGCGCTTCTGCCGCTGTTTCTGGTTCAAAAGTGGCTTGACCTGGGAATGCGGCACCTGTAGCCCATTTCCTGCACACGCCTGTGCACGGTGGCTCTGAATGTTTCTACTCAGTCCACTGCTTCCGCAGGTCCCCAAGGTCTGGAATTAGTCCTTCTCCACAATCTTCCTCAGGGTCCGGTCACCTCTTCTCGTTGTGGAGCGTTTTTGCCACACTTTTTCCTTCCCACAGACTTCCCACTGAGGTGCCTTGATACAGCACTCTGGGAACAGCCTATTCGTTCAGAAATGTCTTTCTGTGTCTTACCCTCTCGCTTGAGGGTGTCAATGATGGCCTTCTGGACAGCAGTCAGGTCGGCAGTCTTACCCATGATTGCGGTTTTGAGTAATGAACCAGGCTGGGAGTTTTTAAAAGCCTCAGGAATCTTTTGCAGGTGTTTAGAGTTAATTTGTTGATTCAGATGATTAGGTTAATAGCTCGTTTAGAGAACCTTTTCATGACATGATAATTTTTTGAGATAGGAATTTTGGGTTTTCATGAGCTGTATGCCAAAATCATCAGTATTAAAACAATAAAAGACCTGAAATATTTCAGTTGGTGTGCAATGAATCTAAAATATATGAAAGTTTAATTTTTATCATTACATTATGGAAAATAATGAACTTTTATCACAATATGCTAATTTTTTTAGAAGAACCTGTCAGAACAAGTTAAGATATGGCGTTAAATGTTCAGTCAACAACCTAGGTCCATTATTTCAAATAATTCAATTATAATTTCATTTAAATCAGTATTAAAAAATTTAATTGGCCCTATATTTTCTTTATGTTCCTGGCCTTATTATGAATTATTAATTGCTGCTTATTATTCCAAATAAAAAGGTATAAGTATTGATTTAGCAAACTCATATTGGCTCTATTCTGTAATGTAACAAGACTTTTATGATTAAATCAAGTCCCACCCCACATTTTTCTACTTTAAAAATGGGTTGTGAACAGCAATTCAGATTGACTTTAATACATTTCTGTTCTCGTCCTAAATTTTATTATATAAGATGCACTTAAGTCATAAAATATAACAGCACCGGACATGCAGAAACACAAACATGCTTTGTAAGTAATAGAAGCCAGTAAGAGAGCCAACACACAAGAAGCAGATTCAACCCTGGACTAGCAAACACATCATAGCTGGTATTTCTATGGTTACCACATTCTTTTTTAAGGTAACCAATGGACAGAAGATGTTTCTTACATAAGTTTATTCTATAAAGAACAGCCTGGGTTTGGTGTTGGGTCTGAATGAACACATTTGAGCATTTTAATAATCTAGGGCTGGCAAAAATAATGTGTTAATTTCTGTGATTAATATTTTCTGTTTAACACTTTGCAAATATACTCTGCCCGGATAAAAAGTTGCTGTTTGGATTTAAATAGGCAAATGTTTAAGAGTCATTGATTGGATCATTATTGGATTAATTATTATGTTTCTAGCATGGTATATGTTTGGCAACAGTTCTTCTAACCCTAATTGGGTTAACTCTTTCACCTCTTGATGGAAATAAATGTTATTTTCATTAAGAGGTGCATCAATTTTTGGTCAAGATCTTGTATTGCCAATGCAATGAGTCAAGCACTCCGTTTACTCCAGCACATCCCAAAGACTTTCAATGAATTTAAGGTCTGGAATCAAAGATGCCAATTCATGTGTGAAAATGATTCTTCATGCTCCCTCCCAACCATTCTTTTACACTTTGAGTCTGATGAATCTTGTCATCCTGGAATATGGCCATAATGTGTCTTCCTACATGGTTGTTTAAGAGATAAAAAGCTACACGCTCCATCAATTAGGGTTAGAAGAATTGTTGCAACACATATAACATGCTAGAAACACAATAATCACTGCAATAATGATCCAATACTTGACTCTTAAGCATTTGCATATTTACGTAAATCCAAACAGTGACTTTTTTTTTTTTGGCCGGCCAATGAAATTAACACAGCATACATTTCTTTCCCTTCCTGAAGTAGTGTGATACTAT
The DNA here is from genome assembly GCA_023029165.1 of Gobiocypris rarus. Taxonomy (NCBI): domain Eukaryota; kingdom Metazoa; phylum Chordata; class Actinopteri; order Cypriniformes; family Gobionidae; genus Gobiocypris; species Gobiocypris rarus. Next base: position 40,739,120 of record CM040914.1, read on the forward strand.
GAAAGCTTGTTTCCACCACGGAATAAAACATCAATAAGGTAATTGCGACTTTTTATCTCACAATTCAGATTTTTTCTCACAATTGTGAAATAAACTGTAAAATCCGCACATGTAATCAGCTCTAATGGAAGTGTGTTCCATTGATTTATGGCAACGAAAGAAAAAGATGATTTACCAAATGAAGACTGACATACAATTGCGAGTTATAGAGTCAAAATGTGAGATAAACTCTCAATTCTAAGAAAGATTTAAACTCAGGTTTTAATGAAAGGTTTTTTATATCATTTCTAAATTGAGAAAGATGTTTAGTAAAACACTTAGAGCCCTATCATACACCTGGCGCAATGCAACGCAAGTGTTTTTTGCTAGTTTCAGCCTGACGCAGTTATCATTTTCACGTCCAGCGCCACATTGTTTAAATAGCAAAATCACCCATCTGTTCGCCCATGGGCGTGCATGTCTGAAAACAAGGTGTGTTCCTGCGCATTGTTGGCGCATTGCTATTTTGAGGAAAATGATTGCGCCATTGACTAACAAAAACCTGGACTAAAGTCAATAGCACAGTATTTAAAGAGAAAGTTAACGTAATTTAAAACATATGCGCATATAGGAGGGTGCACAGCACTTATTACACATACAGGGATGCGCAGCAGCACACAAACATATTAAATATTACAAATAAAGGATTCCTCTCTGGAGAAGCATTCAGTCTTTCCGCTCGCAAATTCTGCCATGTAAATAGCGAATCCGCCATAATGCAAGCGCAACTGGCTTTGAAAGGGAATGGGAGATGCACCAACTAGCAAATGTGGATTCGGACACACCCTAAGTGCACCTGCGCCATGTGCTTCAGAGCATGCGCTCAGATCATTAAAATAGGGCCCTTAGTATTCCTTTTTTAACATACATTAAAGAGGACCTCCAGGTGCTAAGGTCAGGTTTAAATTCGCTGTGTGGAACAAGGTTGTCAGGTAGCTGCTATCTTTATTCCCATTACATCCTCATTACCATGCAGACATGCTCAGGGCAGGTTCAGATGTCTGACTGTAGGTGAGAGAATGTCATGTTATGTATAAACACCTCACATCACAGACACTCTCGTACACTCAGTGTTAAAATAAAACTGCTTGGCCAGCAGCACTCAAGAGCTGTTTTCACAGCAGAACATCCCGAGGCTGACTTTTTACAGTTTCGTTTGCTGAATATACAGAAAGTTTGATCTTGCAAAGGAGCACTTGAGAGTATTTTATTATATGCATCACAAGGAGTCAAGGTCTCCAGCCAAACATACTTGACAAACAGACAGTACAATAGGCTATCTGTTCTGTTTCATCTCTGCAACAGCTCCAAAAGACAGGTGCGTCCCAATCCGGGTACTTATGCACACTATTCTGTACCGGTTTGTAGTGTAAATAGAGTAGTGTGTTTACACTGAACACACTTTAAATACCCAGATGATGCATTTAATTAACTGAAAATACTTCATGCACTCAACTGTCTCGACTTTAATATCATAGCGGAGGGGGAAATCTATCAGACTCCAATGTTGAATGACATTATAACCTTATAAAATGCACAGTTGAGTGCATAAGTGTATGTAGTCCGTCATTTCGGACACATCTAGTAAAATCATTTTAGATGTGCCTTGAGCTGATGTGCAAGCTTTGTCAATGTTAAAATACGTTCTCTTTTCCTAGTGTAATCTGCATTTGTAGTGTGTTTGCTCTGGGAAACTGCAGGCTCAACAAGCCACGTAAGGTCATATGCAAATTACATAATTATTTCCTTAATGATTTGCGGAAGAGAATACAACAGGGATTAATTTTTACAACAGAGGAACAACAGGTTGTCATACCAGAATTTTGAGTACATTGTAGAAATATACTTTCAGTTATAATGCAGAGGAAACGTTAAATCGGAATCCTTAATTGTTAATTTGATTATGTCAAGCATTGTCCTTATTTCTGAGTCTATTCTCTAGGAATGTGCTCTGTTTGTAATCACATTAACTGTAAGTACATGTGTTCTGTTACTCAATATAACTTCATTAGTAAAGATGTTTTTAGGTATCAGACACCAGAATGTAAATAATCTACTTGAGAATCTGTTTTTCCTGAATCATTAAACAGTTCAATTTCACTAACTCATGTAGAAGATTATCTGAAAAACATGGCTGTATGGCAAATACTGTAAACATTCGATTTAAATCAAAGCATACACATTTGTAAAACGGCAGCATAAGTGTGAGATCAGCTGAAATTGGCATCTTAAGAAGAGATGTACTTGGCAACTACAGTGCTAATCCATCTGAGGTGAGAAGCATGACATGTGACCACAACATGCCAGTTACCATGGCAGCAGGCTTGGCTAAAGATTCATATGCTAATATGTCTAGTTATTCTGGTCAAAAACAACCACAATAACAGAGGGAGTTTCACCTGACTGAGCACACAGCCTCTGGTTTATACAAAGCCCCCTCTCAAGTGTCGTCACACACATCAGTCAGAACACACGCACGCAGTCACTTAGTATCAAGCATCAACACTAGAAGAATACGTAACTGTCTGTTTATTTCACATTCATACAACTCAGAACATTGACAAAAATGATTTAGCCTAACATTGAACAAGTAGAGAGAACTTTTTGTTCATTCTTGTGTGTTACGCAGCACGTTTGAGCTTGTGCAAAGAACCAATGAGGTTCATTCTCATGTTACGCAGCATATCTGAGCTTCTGAACCAATGAGGTTCAATCTCGTGTGTTACGCAGCACATCTGAGCTTCTGAACCAATGAGGTTCAATCTCGTGTGTTACGCAGCACATCTGAGCTTCTGCAAGAACCAATGAGGTTCAATCTCGTGTGTTACGCAGCACATTTGAGCTTCTGCAAGAACCAATGAGGTTCAATCTCGTGTGTTACGCAGCACATTTGAGCTTCTGCAAGAACCAATGAGGTTCTTTCTTTTGGGTTTGTTCTCGTTCTCAAGCAGGTTCAGTTGAGCTTCTGTTCGCTGATCAATGTTTAAATGTGAATTAAAGCCTAAATGAAATCTGTTCATCATATAAAGCGATCAAATCTCTTAAAATTTGGACTAAACCACTCAATTCATATGGATTAGTTTTCCAATCTCTTTATAAACTTTTTGAAGCATCAAATTGTCAGTTGCGTCTATAAAGGGACAGAAGACTCTCAGATTTCATCAGAAAGACCTTCATCTGTGTTCCGAAAATGAATGAAAGTCTAGGTTTGGAACGACATGAGGGTGACATTTTTAGGTGAATTATCCATTTAAACATACTTCCAGCAATTCACATTCAATTTTGACCAGACATTGGTATTGACTCAATAAATTAATCCACACAGATAAAGAAATCATAATATTACAATCCTTACCAAAGTTATATTTATTAAAGTGGAATGACACAGGAAAAAATTATTAAACAAACTAAGAAAAAGCAAGGCAAGACAGCAGCTGATTTCACTAAGTAGTTCTATCTCCAACCATACAGCTGGGTTGCTGCATGGGTAAGTGCTGGGTTAGAAAAGGTTTGCCCACCTCTAAATGGAAGTATACAAACATCTCATGATGAGTAGAGGCAAAGAGCTACATAACAACAGCACTGGTTACCATCCTTTGCAACTCCTAAATGTTCCTGTAAGGATCACTGGGGCCAATATCCGCAAATGGAAGGAATATTACTCCACCATCAACCAGCTACACACAGTATCTCCTCACAAAACTCTCACCACGGAAGGCTCAATTATTGTAGGCATGTTAAAGCTTGTTTGAACATTGCAACACAACATTTAGAAAAGCCTGGGAATTACTGGGAGAATGTCGTTTTTGGCAATAATACCACAGGCTATATTTGAAGGAAAAATTGCTCTGTATATGACCCTAAAAATACCATACCAACAGTGAAGTTTGGAGGTGGAAGCATCATGTTATGGGGCTGTTTCTTTTCTCATGGTACTGACATAATCCATATTACTGAAGGAAAGATGAATGGAGCCATGTACCAGGAAGTGGACCTTCCAGCAGGACAATGATCCAAGACATACTGTAAAGGAGACTCTGAATTGGTTTCAGAGAAAGTAAACAAAGTTGTTGGAATGGACCAGTCAATCATCGGACTTAAACCCAGGGGCCCCCAGAATATTCAAGATTTAAAGACAATCAGTTTAGAAGAATGGATTTTATTTTATTTTTGTTCCTGGGGTGTGGATGTTAAATGTAATTGTGTCCTGAAGCCAATTAGCAACTATCTTGTCCTGTAATAAAGTAAAGTATCATGAAGCGCTGGTCTTCTGCCATGGCTGGCGGCTCTTAGGTGATCTGATCCGTATACACAAACACCATGTGTGTGGTAATGTCATTTAATTTCTGTTGTGAGAGCGAGGATTAAGTGACTCATCAAGGATGTTGTGCTCCGCAGAGGTGCAGCAGACGGTTACTTAGCAGCATCAGCACCTGACCTGCAGACATATGTTTCTGACACAACACGCTAACTTAGCGATGTAACCACAGCAGGGACTGCAGATAAGAGCCCTTCCTTCGTTTGCCTTACAATAATCTGTCACCACAGAGCATTGACTGCATGTCAACCAATCACTGATAATCAATCCCAACATGCCCCATTAAAAATTCCATTCCAAACAAACTCCAGTGCTAACGGTTTCCTCATGTCGTTTGTGTGCATGGCTGTCTTGCTGTGGATTCAAAAAATAACACTGAGGTAATTGATTCAGTAATTATAATACTTTCCGTGTTTTTATAAACAAATTAGCAGCAAATAACTGATTCAGCACTGATGAGTAAGAATTGGGGATGCATGAAATATCAGCACCATACTAGGGTGAGTTTCCCAAGAGCAACTATGGTCATCAGTTCTGTCGTTACCAATAGAGGTCAATAGAACTTGCGACCATGGTATGCTAATGATGCTTTTTGGAAAAACCAAGGTCTATTCTTATTTGTGCTTCCATCTGATTTGCATAAGTTTACATAAAATTTGGATTTTTAAATTGTGCATGGTCATTTCTCCTATTTTTACATTTAGATTACTTCGCTTAAAGTGTATCTTTATAGACACTACTAATTTAGTAACAATGTCAAATGTAGTATTTAGAAAATCTCAAAGTGAATAAGTCTATCAATTTCTCATACTGTATATTACTATTTAAATTCACTTTAAACACCTTTAAGTGCTTTATTTTTAGACAAAGTAGTAAATTAGTATTATATATTTTAATAGTTTAGTAATATAATACTATTTAGGGGTTATCAGTACCACACTGAAAAAAATATTTTCATGATTTATCACAATTTTTTTTCTTTTGTCAAATCAACTTAATTAATGTGGTTCAAAACATATTTTGACTTTCTGTTGATTAAAACAATCTCCTTCATTGTTTCAATGAACTCAAAATTTGAAGGCAACCAGGTTACTTTTTCAAGTTAAACCAACAATAAAGAATAGACCAGAGAATTTGTATATGCAAAAAACACATGCACATACACTGACGATTTGCATGTAACGGTCCATATTTGTAACAGTTTATGGTGGAAAGTTTATGCTTTTTTCATTCTAGTGACAGTAGGAATTATCTGGAACAACTGTCGTAATGTTAAAAAATACTGCTTTAGATTATTCATCTCTTTCCTGCCTCAGAGGCCAGGATATGTTCCAGAGGTGCATGAGAAACACCCACCAGTCTTAAACACACTCACACAAACTTACATCAAATGTCTCTATACAGCTCAAACACTACAAACCAGACTATCTAGTTGTCAGTTCTGGATGGTTTCTGGTTTCATACAAAGATCAGTTAAAGAACTGTAATCTACTGTATCTACACTCTAAAAAATGCTGGGTTGTTTTAACCCAATGTTGGGTCAAATATGGACTAACACAGCAGTTGGGTTGTTTTAACCCAGCGATTGGGTTGTTTTAACCCTGCGGTTGTATTAAATATTTGCTTAAGACAACAGAATCGCTGGGTTAAAACAACCCAATTGCTGGGTTAGTCCATATTTGACCCAACATTTTTTTTTTTTACGCAGAATTTTTTAGAGTGTGAGGATGAAAGATGCGTGCATGCCCAGATAAGCAGTTTTTATCCACTGTCAGCCTGCTGCAAGAACTGAAAAACAATCCCTGAATCAGAAATGGGAACTGGAAAGAGGAACCAGTAGGTTTTGACCAAACAGTTTAATATAAAGATAAACTAAAAACATTGTTGAAGCAGCAGCAGCCTAGTCAAAAACTTTAGATATACAAAGTGCACTCATATTACTATGACTGGGAGAAAGTGCAAAGTCCAATATGACGGAATAAGTCGCATCTTCTAAATAAAAGAGCAAATCGCCAATTGGTGAAGTCACTGCTGCCCTTAGACGATCCAGTGTTCTAGTTTTTGTCATGATTTGAGTGTCTGGAAACAAAATTTATGAGAGAGTTAAATAGGATATTTAATGGTTAGCGTGGTGAACAGATTTGGAGAATTTTCAATTTGACGTTTCGTCATTCAAAGAGATGCTGTACTTGCATGACTGAAATAGCTGCCATTCAGAGAGGCACTTCAAAGATGGCCGCCGAGTGAAATTACTTGCCTTAAAGGGACTTTGGCCTAGTGCTTGTGCTCTAATACATTGAGCAAAAAAGGATGCTGGAGTCTGGCTTGCGTCATTTCCCAATCCTGTTTCCATGTCTTCTTCCATCATTTCCTTTTGTTTTCTTAATATACACTGTTTTTTTATTTTTTATAAATGTGGTTTTGCAATGTGGTTTAATTCAGAAATTTCCTCAGGGGTTTACTCAGTACATTTGGAACCAGTGACACCAGGTGCTATTACACATACTAAACTGTAGCATCTCTAATCCCTGTTTACCTAATTGGATGTGATATAGTGCTTTAATAAGAATTAATGATCAAGTGGGTCAGCTCCACCAAGGATTCAGATTAACTCTAGGCCAATCAGTTGCATGGAGAGCGAGAGTAAGATGGAGAGATTTACATAAACCAACTGCTCATGTCTGTTTTGGTTACAGTCACACATCCAACAAGGAAGATTGTTCACCATTCACCCTGCAGGCCAACGGAAAACATCCCATAACCAGATCAACTTATGACATAAAACCGTATTGAATCTATCTATCTCCATCTAGCCATCTACATAGACAGGCTACTAGTTACTAGATGCAAATTGCAAGGCAAGAAATACATGTTAGCCTGCCAAAACCTCTAGCAGCACAACAGCCTGAACATGTATTTCAGGACATATCAGTTGGCTATCCATCAACTGTGCATTTTACGTAAAACCAATCAATTGATTTATTGATTTATTTGGTTCTCTTTTGAGGCAGCTGCTTCACGGGCTTGTAAATCTCCCAATAACACGAAACGGTGTGGAAAACCCGCAGTAAACCCTTCTTATTTCCAACAACAGAGGGAATCCCCACAAATTCCCTTGCCTTTCTCACGCTTTCAAGCTGCTGTGGGGGAAACACGTCTGATGTCGAAAGCGCGTTCACTGACACGAGCGCTTGGACGCGGAGACGCGCTCGTATATTCGCTCCAGAAACCTATACAAATTCAGCCTACATTAAGTCTTTGACTTGTGCTCGAAATGTGTGTATTACGTTGCAAGTATTCCATGTATGTAATATTTTAACGGCAGGCGTTTTCCTTCCAAATTCTCTTAATTCTATCTTTACAATAGCCTACAACTAGAGCAGCGCGTGTCGGACCCTTCATCAGCAGGCAAACAGAAGGAACATCATTCAGCGGTTGCATGTAGATCCTTAACGCAGTTCCTCACCGTACAAGGCGTTTCGGGTTATCTGGCCTCCCATGACTCTCAACGCCGGGTCACTGTTTTGCGCTGGCCGCGTTTATTTCTCAAAGGTTGAGAGAGCAATAATTCCACACCGACATCATGCTGGAGGAAAATATCTCTCGGCCCCCGAAACGAGATGTAAACAGTCGGACACTCCTCCTGTCTCGGTGCTCATTGACTGAGCGCGCGGACACCAGCGCCACACTGACTCATTTACATAGAAGGCGGAGTCTGAGAGCGCTTCACTGGGTGTCACTCCCCTCCACTACAGACCCACGCAGACATATCAAATGTTCAAGAAACGCAATAACCCAACATCCATTGTGAAACCTAATATTTTCTTAAATACATGCAATGGAAGTATTATTACAATTCATGTATTAATTTATAGTGTTGTGTGTAATGCATTACTAATTAATTAAGTAGTTACTGTAGGCTACTTTAAGTGTGTCCCTTGAAAAAGTAAAGAAAGGGATAATTTTTCATTTTTCTGTAAATTACTTCTGATGTAATTGCTTTACATACTATATGGAACAATTCTATATAAAAACAATAGTGAATTTAACATAAAAATTGAATGTCTATGCTAATGTTAAAATGTATGTTTTTAATTTAACCTCCCTCTAAACAGCTACTTTAGTCAGTTCAAGAATAATTTAAGTCATAATTTTATATTATTTATTTGAACGTGTTACAAGAGCAGTTTCATATTTCATCCTTGTATTGTTCAACTGACCGAAAGTAATTATTAATAATTAATGCAATGCTTTTGAGAGTAATTTAGTAATATACAATTATATAAACATCCAATTATATAAACTGATCATTTATAGGCCTACATTTATTAATTTATTTATTCAGTGCTGTATAGTTCGGTATTGGAATTTAAAATCCTAGAATCTAATGAACAGTTAGTAGTGATATTCGTTAATTTCTACCATATTAAGCATTAATGTCTAACAAGTGTGCAAAACTAAAGTAATAAATAAATTAGTAATATACTGTATGGATTCAGATACAACATTTTTTTTAAATGTATTTTTCATGGTATTTTATTTTCCAAGGTCAAAGGGAGAAATGTATGTCAAAAGTGCAATGCCGAGCTTATTGATAAAGTTATTAATCATACTGCCGTTGTTTGTAAGAAAAAGTGTGTTCTCTAATATTTAACAAAAATGTTTGTCCACTATAGAAAACAAAAATGCACTGTTGGGTGTCAGGAGGATATGCACACTTCTCTCGTGTGGTTGACCTGAAACATATCAATAAGAGGAAGTACAGCTTTCAATTTCAAGTAAAGAGGAAGTGACAAAAGAGGAATGGATTTTAGCAAACAACCACAAAATAATAGCAAAAGCTATATGCTTATGGGGAAATTATATTTACAATCCCTTTTTTGTCATGTCTTTGAGATACAGTATAATGCCAAACAAAGTCCATATGGCTACATCTCAGCAGAATGACTGAATTTGGTCTATGTTAAAACCCCAGAGCATATTCCTTTCCTCCCTGGCTTTCTGGGAATGTTGTTCTCTCTCTCTTCTGTGACCCTTAAGAATTATGCCTGCTAATTTCATCTCGGGTCAATCTACTTATACTGTCACTCCACTGATCTGGGAACAGGTAGTCCTAACCCAGATTGGAACCTCATCCACTTTAAGAAATGTTTCTTCAGCCAGTTTTATTTCTGATTCAGTTCAGGGGGCGGTTAATTCATAACACTTTAGAATTGACATGGCAGAATTTTCAGTTGGTTATATAAATCAGTTAATAAACAAAAGTTTCAAGTTAATAAATAAATGTGATCAAAAAAGGGCTAGGAGGATATAAACTCAATTAAACTCATTCTCACTATTGCTTCTCTGATTACGTGGAAAACATTATACACTAAAATCATGTTAGCAATAATATTTACTTTTTTTGCCGTCCCTTTTTTTAACAATTGGAATTTTGAAGGGAACCATAACAAACCACAGGCCTTCGCTCCAGAACACCACCACTTTGATCAAAATGAAATCATCGCTTACTCCACAACGATGGCCTGATTGGTGCACTCTCGCTCACACATGGTGCACACATTTTTGGGAGCTCATGCCCGAAACGCACAAGCGCTTGTGCTACTTTTGTGTTTAAGAATAGGGGATTGTCATACGGCTTTCATTAGCACTGTATGAATGATGAATCGATATCCTTTACAATACATGACAAACAGAAATGAATGGTGCTCTTACAAAGAACCTTCTTCTGAGAAGTATGACAGTGCATGTTTGCCATTTATTTGATTTGGGGTTGAGCTAACTGTTGGAGTCGTTTTGTTTTCTGTAAGACACACTAATATATTCATAGTTCAGTCATGAAACTCATCTGAGCAGCTGATTGGCTCTCTTAAACCTGACTGCTTTGGCAAATCGATCTATCTACCTGTATGTATTTCCGCCCCGAACTGGCTCATCTCAGTGCAGCGCGCAACGGGAATTTTCATAGTCCCTCACCTTCCCCAGCACCACCTGCCTAGATTTGCTAGGGGGTTCTCCCTACTTTCCTTGCAGCAACTCATGTCCTATTCACTGTATTTATGTGCATGTCTCAGCAATATTTTCATGAATGAAATACGTATGCATGTGTGTGTGTGTGTGTGTTCATGTTTTTCTATCCCGTGTGTTTATATTTCCTATAACCTGAATTCACACTGACCCATGGGGACTAAATTGAGATCCCTATGATTAAACAAGCTTATAACTCATACAGAATGAGTTTTGAGGGCTTGGGTTAGTGGATAGTATACACAGTTTGTACAGTATAAAAACTATTACGTCTATTGAGAGAGTCACCATAAATAACCAGTGTGTGTGTGTGTGTTTTCATGTTTTTCTATCCGGGTGGGGACTTGTCTGAACCTGAATGCACACTCATGGGGACTTGTGTCACCGTGGGGACCTAAATTGAGGTCCCCATAAGGAAACAAGCTTATAAATCATACAGAATGAGTTTTTTAGAAAATGTAAAAATGCAGGTTTTCTGTGATGGATGGGTTTAGGGATAGGGTTAGTGTAAGATGATAGAATATACAGTTTGTACAGACATGTGTGTGTTTGTGTGTGTGTGTGTACACTGCAATGGCTTTCAACCATTCTCACTATATACTGGCTAAACAAATTTATGGTAAGTGCTTTATGCACCTATAAAAATGTCTAAACTCTGAAACCTGAAATGATTGGACACCCATTGTAATTGGAGATTGACTGACAAAGTATCCATGAAATACTATCCTCATTAGAACCAAAAGACAGCCGAAGCTGGAACAGCACTTATGGATGACTTGACAGGCACTATGGCTGAACCCCAGCCTGCATTTGAGAGCTGGGGAGACAGCCAAGGCCAATTATGCTGACCTTTAGGATTCAGATCCTAAAGTGGGAATGTTCCTTTGCAGAAGCAACATCAATCTTGCAGTCACAGGGGAGTTTGCTGAGGCTGTATATCTGTGTGTATTGTGTTTGTGCATGCTGCATTAGGTTCTCACGAGGCTCTTTACTTTAATGCTAGACACATATTCTCTTACATAATACACTCAGATAGATAAAATGCTTTGGAGAGGCTCTGCTAATAGAGCAATCCATTATATTTCTCATCCTATGTCAAAATACTTCAATTTATGTTTTATAATTAGACCTCATAATTACATTAATCCTGCACACGGTCTCAACCTTGAATTATTATAATGTCACAAGTTTTATAATGCATTGTCAGAGAGTTAATCAATTGTTTAACTTAAGACAAAATGGCATTTATTATTAAGTGCTTTATTAAAGACAACATGTTGTTGTCAGGAAGTTGCAGCAAGGAGAGTAGAGAGACAGGATCTAATGCAGAAGTCATTTTTCCTGGAACAATGCAGCAGCACAGGATAAACTCAGGAGAACAGGATAAACGCAAACCAACTTTACAGTGACGTGGGAACGAACAGGGATGAAATGGTTAGTATGGTATGTATAGGCCTATATGTTTCATTGGAAATCAGCCACAGTTGTATCTCCCTCCATGCCATATTTCTTCATAATAGATATGATTACATAAGCATCTTTGTTAGCCTTTTTCTCCATATATTCACTGTTGGAACTCCATTTTGCATCTGTCAGCAACTGCCGGCATTTATGTTGACCATACAGAGGACTTTTTCTGACATATGGATAAACACTAATCAGCCTCACTATTGCTTGGCAGGGTCAGACACTGTGTTCTTTAGTTGGCGATGTTAAATAAATTAAATGTCCAGTTTGGGTGATGTGTTGGACTTTGAGACTGCATATGTTTCCATTATGTGGATTCTAAATGTTTATTCTGATATTGTATAGTCAAGTGAATCATACACTCTTGAATGATTTTTGCCTCCAGCGCAGTATCTCGTTGTTGTTTGGTGGTAGATGAGAATACTGCAGGCCAGAGCCAAATTTAGCTTGATAATATTGATCAAGGACAGGATAGACATTGCTGCTAGTGTCATGGTGCTGTGTTAGCTGGTGTGTATCAAGTAAACACTCCCTGTCCCCTAAAGGTGTGTGTCTCTATGTGTAATGTTGGTGAGTAAGCGAGTGTGTGTGAACGCTCTTATTTTTACTGCCATCATCTGCTGTTCTACGGCAGCTGCAGAGTAGTGGAGGTTTCCACGACAACAAGAGATCACGGTTTCACAGGGTTCAAATCACACGTGTCTGTGATAAAGAAATACTGTGAGCGTACACATTCAACTACATAACATGTGAATGTTTGTATGCTATATGCAATTATGTATGTTGAATATTTACAATTGATTTAAATCAGTTTTAGCTGGTAATTATGATGGCAGTCTGCTGAAAAAGGTTTGGTAAGTTGATTCAGCTAGTGACTGGCATACCAGTGCATTTTGAAAAAAAAAAAAAAAAAACTAAGATGATTTGCTGGTCTTAGCTGGTGTCACAAATTTAGAGGGCACTTGTTAGCTGGTTAGAGATGAAATCCAACCTGACCAGACCAGCTCCACCATCAAACCAGTTAAAGAACCTGATATACTCACAGCAAAGTTCTTTTTCAGACTTCGCTTTCGAGCGGTACACTGTTATCGAACATCCCAATGTTGCCCTTTTTGCTGAGAGCGGTTAGCCTAGAAATCTAGTGGCAAAATGTAATTTGCAGCCATGCCGTCTAGCAACTTTCAGTTACCTTGCGAGCTGGAAACTTTAGTCAGCCCTATCACATCATGTATAGAGTCGGTGGGTGGGCTTAACATAATGATGGCGTTACGATGGTGCTACTTGAAAACAAAAGAAGCTGGTGAACAGCGGTCTTTCCAATCGACTTTGGTCACGACTCTGGAAGACTTGGAGTTAAGCTTTTCTTTGAAAAAATAAAAAAAACGGCACTGAAGTCAAAAAAAGAAAGATGTTTTCGGAGTTTTGCGACCGGATACGGCAAAAGTTTAATCTATCAACTAGGCTAGCTCCGCTTCACCTTCTTTGTTGCTCTGATTGTAGCGCTATCCTATTGCGTGCAGAGGGAATTTGAAAGACAACTGTTTATCCCGCCCCTCGGATTGAGCCCTGCCAATGGTGTGTTCCCAGACCCAACATCTTGATGTGGGTCTGGCTTGTCAGGCTAGAGAGCAGTGATATATATGTAAAATATGTGCTGCACACTTTCCTCTCAATAACAAAATGAACACACAACAAAAATAACAGTGAGAAAACAGCTGTTAGGCGATATGTCCACCAAAGCGCTGTTAGCCAGCTGAAAACGCTAGGCGCTCTGATTAAAAAAAGCACTAAGCTGTGAGCGCTTGAAAGCATTTTGGCAGCGTAGCGTATTTTTCAGTTGAGAGACTCTTTGCTTGCTATGATAAGAAATATCAGTTCCGTTATTATGCTCTTTGTTGTCATCTGTCGTTGTACAAGCAGAATGTGGCAGTTGGTCATGCTGTATTTGTCCCACCCCTCATCCACTGTGATTGGACGGCTGCGTTTTACCCAAAGTTGAACATTCTTCAACTCGCTCAGTATAAATTAGACGCTTAGCGCCTTGTTATGCTCTTGCCGTTTTTTAAAAACGCGGCGCTCCCATTGAAAACAATTGGAAAAATATGCTAGCCGAGGGAAAATGCTTTGGTGGACACTTTGGTGGCCTTAAGAAAGCATCTGATCATAGTGATATTGATACAGGTGCTGGTCATTTAAATAGAATATCATCAAAAAGTTGATTTTTTTCACCAATTCCATTCAAAAAGTGAAACTTTTATATTCATTCATCACACACAGACTGATATATTTCAAATGTTTATTTATTTTAATGATTACAACTGACAACTAAGGAAAATCCTAAATTCAGTATCTCAGAAAATTAGAATATTGTGAAAAGGTTCAATATTGAAGACACCTGGTGCCACACTCTAATCAGCTAATTAACTCAAAACACATGCAAAGGCCTTTAAATGGTCTCTCAGTCTAGTTCTGTAGGCTACACAATCATGGGGAAGACTGCTTACTTGACAGTTGTCCAAAAGATGACCATTGACACCTTGCACAAGGAGGGCAAGACACAAAAGGTCATTGCAAAAGAGGCTGGCTGTTCACAGAGCTATGTGTCCAAGCACATTAGAGAGGCGAAGGGAAAGAAAAGATGTGGTAGAAAAAAGTGTACAAGCAATAGGGATAACTGCACCCAGGAGAGGATTGTGAAACAAAACCCATTCAAAAATGTGGGGGAGATTCACAAAGAGCGGACTGCAGCTGGAGTCAGTGCTTCAAGAACCACTACGCATAGATGTATGCAAGACATGGGTTTCAGCTGTCGCATTCCTTGTGTCAAGCCACTCTTGAACAACAGACAGCGTCAGAAGCGTCTCGCCAGGGCTAAAGACAAAAAGGACTGGACTGCTGCTGAGTGGTCCAAAGTTAGGTTCTCTGATGAAAGTAAATTTTGCATTTCCTTTGGAAATCAGGGTCCCAGAGTCTGGAAGAGAGGAGAGGCACACAATCCACGTTGCTTGAGGTCCAGTGTAATTTTTTCACAGTCAGTGATGGTTTGGGGTGCCATGTCATCTGCTGGTGTTGGTCCACTGTGTTTTCTGAGGTCCAAGGTCAACGCAGCCGTATACCAGGAAGTTTTAGAGCACTGCTTGCTTCCTGCTGCTGACCAACTTTATGGAGATGCAGATTTCATTTTCCAACAGGACTTGGCACCTGCACACAGTGCCAAAGCAACCAGTACCTGGTTTAAGGACCGTAGTATCCCTGTTCTTAATTGGCCAGCAAACTCGCCTGACCTTGAACCCTTAGAAAATCTATTGGGGTATTGTGAAGAGGAAGATGCAATATGCCAGACCCAACAATGAAGAAGAGCTGAAGGCCACTATCAGAGCAACCTGGACTCTCATAACACCTGAGCAGTGCCACAGACTGATCGACTCCATGCCACACCGCATTGCTGCAGTAATTCAGGCAAAAGGAGAGCCAACTAAGTATTGAGTGCTGTACATGCTCATACTTCATGTTCATACGTTTCAGTTGGCCAAGATTTCTAAAAATCCTTTCTTATTATTGGTCTTAAGTTTCACTTTTTGAATGGAATTAGTGAAATAAATCAACTTTTGATTTAAATCAACTTTTATTCTAATTATATGACCAGCACCTGTGTGCACCAGCTCTGCAATTCGATGACCTTAAAATAAACTGTAACCTTCTGTGTACTTCACTTTAAGTAAATCTGTGACTTTTGGCTGCAAACTGTTTTGTTTGTTTGTTTGCTTGTTTTTAGTAGGTCACCCATCATGGTAAAGCAACCAGATAGCTTGTAGCAGTAACCAGCAATACCCATCTACAGTAGATTCAGGTAAGGCCATATTGGATTTTACACTGTTGTTATCTTATGCACATTTTTTGTACATCAAAGAGTATTACCATTGTGGTGTTGCAATGGTACCAAAAATCATTGTATTGTGTACAATGTCATAGGTGTAAATGAAGTACATCCATATGGCAAGAGTAGCAAAGATGATTCTTTATTTTCTATTGAGTCACTACAGTAACTAAATATGGAGGCAGCAGCAGAGAAAAGCAGAGGTCTACACACACACACACACACACACACACACACACACACACACACACACACACACACACACACACACACACACACACACACACACACACACACACACACACACATGTTGTGTTTCCATGTTTTATGGGGACATTCCATAGGCGTAATGCATTTTATACTGTACAAACCATATTTTCTATCCCCTACACTGCCCCTGCCCCTAAACCTACCCATCACAGGAGACATGCTGCATTGTTACATTTTCAAAAACATCACTTAGTGTGATTTATAAGATGTTTTCCTCATGGGGACCAAAATGTCCCCACAAGGACAAAAATTTGGATATTGCCATCTTTGTGGGGATTACCAGTCCACACACACACACACACACACACACACACACACACACACACACACACACACACACACACACACACACACACACACACACACACACACACACACACACACACACACACACACACACACACACACACACACACACACACACACACACACACACACACACAGATCTCTTGTACAGCAGCATACCATGTGCAAAATATTACAAAGAAACATTAGATGCTCTCATTATTACAGACATGTGCAGGGACAGAGAGAGAAGTAAACAGCTCAACATTAGGGCTCTATTGCAAAAATGACTGTGGTGGGACCATGGTATCTGATGGCAATACAAATATAAATGATTAACATTCACACACACACACACACACACACACACACACACACACACACACACACACACACACACATAAAGTCTCTAAACAAGACCATTCAAATACAGATCTCTTGTACAGCAGCATACCATGTGCAAAAATATTACAAAGAAACATTAGATTTAATAAAAGAGGAGAGAGTAGTGAGCTCATAGTGAACCAATGAGAGGAGATGAAAGTCAAGTGGTAAAAGGATCTGTCATTGGGGTTTAATAATACACACACACACACAGATTGAGATTATATCTAAAAGGAGCCTTATAGTCTGAAACCAAACGTAAATTAATCTAGAGGAGGATTCAACATTATTAAATGTGAAACAGATCATACTTGCTGAAATGGTCATACTCGATGGATAGACAGACAGAAAGACATACAGATAAATATCACATCCCATTCTTAATCTGTAGAGTTTAATGTGGAGTTGGCCCTTTCATCCCCCTTTGCAGCTAAAACAGCTTCACCTTCTTCTGTGAAGGCTTTCTACAAGGTTTAGGTGTGTAATTATGGGAATTTTTGACCATTCCGCTAGAAGCGTATTTGCGAGGTCAGGCACTGATCACAGGCTCCACTCTAATTCATCCCAAAGATGTTCTATCGGGTTGAGGTCAGGACTCTGTGCAGGCCAGTCAAGTTCCTCCACACCAAAATCACTCATCCATGTCTTTATGGTCCTTGCTTTGTGCACTGTTGCGCAGTAATGTTGGAACAGGAAGGGGCCATCCCCAAACTGATTCCACAAAGTTGGAAGCATGAAATTGTCCAAAATGTCTTGGTATGCTGAAGCATTAAGAGTTCCTTTCACTGGAACTAGGGGTCAAGCCCGACCCCTGTAAAACAACCCCACACCATAATTCCCCCTCCACAAAACTTTACACTTGGCACAATGCAGTCAGGCAACTACCGTTCTCCTGGCAACCGCCAAACCCAGACTCGTCCATCGGATTGCCAGACAGAGGAGCGTGATTCGTCACTCCAGAGAACACGTCTCCACTGCTCTAGAGTCCAGTGCTTGATTTTATACACCTTTGGCCATGGAAGCAATTGGAACACCTGAATTCAATGATTTGGAGAGGTGACCCAATACTTTTGGCAATACAAATGGATTAGATGGATGGATGGATAGATAGATAGATTATCTCAGGCCTTACGTCCTCCATATGGCATTACTTGTAGAAGTCATGTGTAGAAATGACTGATCTGATCATTACAAGCTGTTTATTATTCATTATATTAGTGTCAATCCACTCCAGCTGTTCCATATTTTCACACATTGTGTTGAAATAAATTTGATTCTTCATCAATCATGGGCTGTATTGATAATTGCGTTTTTTGAAATAATTTGCCAGAACTGGACCAAATAACTAAAATCAGCACATTCAGATTTTAGTGTCTAGCAATCTTGTGATTTTAGCACCATTTGTGACTGCTTTCAGTTTGTATTGTTAGCATTATAGTTCAACACAACATCATGCAAAAGATGATAGAAAGTTTAAAAGAAGAGCATTTATTTGACATAGATCCGAGTAAAAGCCTTTACTGTTACACTGGGAAAAAAGTAACCTAAAAATGGCAAACCTCTAAATTACAGTTTGATTCAAGTAAAACATATTTTTTAACCAATCAAACTAAATACATTCATTTATACCAACGAAAGTAATTTGTATGGGTTAAATCAGGCAGAATAGCTCTTTAATATGTAATAAATCGCAGGTTGCCACTTTTTAATGCATTCATGCTGAATAAATGTATTCATTTCTTTTAACTTTTTAACTTTGGACCTCACTGCAAATGCTATAGTTATACATATAGTTAAACATTGAACAACCATCAACAAAACATTTGTAGCCATGGACATTTAGCACAAACATAGGCTTTAATGCATATCACTATTTTTGTGTTCTAGTGACTGAAGCATACAAAGATCTGAAAGAAGTAAAGAAAGTCTGCTTCTCTTTAAAACTCTCTGGCGTCAAGCAGATTTGAGCGTTTGACTAATATCTGACTATGAGTCTGTGCTAAAGCATGTCCAATGAGGTGAAGCCACAAGTATTAGCTTTAATACACTCTGTGGTTTTAGGATTACATTTGGGCCAATCCGTCACTGAACTCTGGCTGTAAATCACGGTGGAAGAAGCTCAGCAGTCGAACTTACACACCACAACAGATTTGATCACACACCCCAGATTCCCTCAAGACCATGTGCATACAAGAAAACTGTTACATATTTAAAAATATGGTCAGAGCTTGACAGTCTATATTAAACATGTGCCAAATGCTGCTCTCATAACTCAGTATCGATTGAGTCGGTCACATTTCTGGCCTGGAAAGCCTGATGTTACACTCTGTTTAAGGTGAGTGTTCTTACTCTCAGAGTTGTTGAAAGGACACAGAGTCAAAACATTTATATTCTGAGACTTTTTAAATTAAGCCGTGTAGGTTTTCTGAGGACAGAGATGTACTGAAACAGACACAGAACGTTTTAAGTGGTCCACAAAAGCTACAAGACTGATTTGGTTTATTTTTTTCTGTTTTGGTTAGTTTGCTGTGAGGTGTTTGTATGTGTATGTGTTTGATGGCGAGAGTGTTTGGTTATAGTTTCGAGAGCCAAATGTGTCATCACAAATATAGTAAAGCCTCAGCAGGTCAAGTTGGGTGTCTTAATGTACTTAATGTGATGTAAACTCTTCCATTCTGCTTTTTGTTCGGTAGCCCCGCCCACAGTGAAATCTCATTGGTAATTTTCCTTTTGGAGAAAACAAATTACTTGTCACTGGAAATGTGTCACCGCAAGCTTGATTAGGGCATAGTGTAATTGGTTAGTAATTATAATTAGCTTAGACCTTTTTAATGATGTATAGTTAGCAAATAAATTGCATTCTTTTTAGTGCTGGCAAATCGATTAATCGCAATTAATCACGCATATAAACGTTTGTGTTTGCCTATTATATTTGTGTGTATATATATTATTATATTTATATATTAAATATATATATATATGTGTGTGTGTGTGTGTGTGTGTGTATATGCAAACACATACACCGATCAGGCATAACATTATGACCGGTGACCATATGAGCGGTGAAGTGAATAACACTGATTATCTCTTCATCATGGCATCTGTTAATGCTTGGGTTATATTAGACAGCAAATGAACATTTTGTCCTTAAAGTTGATGTGTCAAGGCCGTTACATACTGCGCAAGAACAGAGAAAAAAGTTCTCGCTAACAGGGCTGCGCAGCTTGTTCTCGACACATCGTCTGAGCAGAACTTTTTTATTGTGGGTGTCCGAGAACTACTGTGTGATTGGTCAGAATTTTAAAGTGAGTGGGATTAAATCAGCTTTGCTTTTTTTTTACCTGCTTTTCTCGTGAAGTATGGAATGTACTGGCCAGAACGAACTTTGTTCTTGCCGCCTCGAGAAAACAAACTAATTCTTGTAGAGTATGTACCAAGTTTTAGATGCAGGAAAAATCTATAGACCCCCCCAAACTATATTTTCAGTAACTTAAATAATCGGACTGAAATAAAATCAAATAGAAATAATATATCACTTAATACCATAATTATAACATAATTGAAAATATAAATAAATGCTATAATATATAATGACACTGGGAAGACAGAAATAGCTACAGTGGAGATGATGTGTATTAAATGTTTATGAGTGTTTGTGTTCCCACCTGCCCATCCCATGCCTTTCTAAATGCCATGTGTCAGGTATCATATTCTTTTCCACTCTGAGAAAATTCTTTGCTGCTCTCTAGGTCTTCAGTTCACACCTAAGGGGGCATTCTCATTACAATAAACACACGGACCTGTAGCAACCACAGACACGATGTACATCAGTAGACTTAATTATCTAGGGATAAATCTCTCTTACTGAGGGGAATACGGGATCTAATAGCTTTTGCCTGAGAGACACTTTGGAGCGCTGTAGGAACTGAACCAGACGAGGCGGGGAGGTGATAAGCTGACAGTAGGAGACGCCCTTAGGGCTCCAGGATCAGATTGCAGGCAGTGCTGTTAATTGGAGGCGATGAAGGACGAGACGGATCCTGAAGGGTGAAGGGTTGACCTCTAGCTGAGCTCTAAAGGGGTCATATCACGGAAAACCAGATTTTATTTGCTCATTTGAAATTGAAACGTAGTCCATGTAGACATGTACTCTAACAAGTAAAACTCAAGTAAAATAGTCAAACTAAATATTTAATAGTTGTTAAATATATGGGTTTAATGTATAATAAACCTTACTCTATATTATATGGGTTTAGTAGGTTATCATAAAAAAAGGAGAGATAATTTGTGGAGCAGAGTGGTTAAAAATGGACCCTGAAAGTCAAAGCCGCTTTCTGTTTCTCTCATGTCTACCTCTGACAGATGGCAAGCAGGATAAAAACTCTGCAAATAAAAGTGTAATCCCGTCCTCACATGGGTTGACACTCACTTGCCACAGATTATCCTGACAGAGACAGAGAGAGAGAGAGAGAGAGAGAGAGAGAGAGAGAGAGAGAGAGAGAGAGAGAGAGAGAGAGAGAGAGAGAGAGAGAGAGGATAAATGGTAAAGGTGGAGAAGGAATGGGTAGGGTGGTTTGTTTTCCTCTTGGATTCTAAAAAAAACTGAGAGAAGGGGATTGAGAGTGGATAGAGGTTTAAAATAATGAATGGACAAATGGCTATTAAAATAAATAATGATAATATTTATTATTGTAATTATTAATATTAGGAGAATTAAAATGTTGCAGTCTATGATCTTAATAATAATTAATATTATTATCACTATATTTTTATAGCAATTTTATTATTTTTTAAAAACTCTTCAAAAAATAAATAAAAAAGATATGATCAATAAGCGATGACAACATGCATGTTTATACAATGGTGTAAATATATATGTGTGTGTGTGTGTGTGTGTGTGTGTGTGTGTGTGTGTGTGTGTGTGTGTGTGTGTGCGTGTGTGTGTATATAGTATATAGGCTACTGTTACGTACTGCTTCGTGACTTGGCGTTTGGATCTGCTTCGTGATCCAAACGCTAACTTTATTGAGTGTAATCCATAATCGTAATTCATAAAACAGGCAGAAGGTCAAAACCACAGAACAAACTATCCAGATAGCAAAAGAGTCCAAGACACAGCAAACAGGGAAATCCAGGAAAACAGGCGGAGACCATAACACAGGAAACAGAATAAAACACTCAGAATTGCAGTGTAACACAAACAAGATTTCGCAATGAGTGAATTAACACTGAGGGGCTGTGTCCGAAATCGACCCCTATTCACTTTAAATAGGTCACTATTTGAAGGGACAGTCATTTGTAGTGGTGTACGAAACCACAGTTCACATTAACGAGTGCACTCATTCAATCCCACAATGCACCACAATAACAAGTGTACAACCGATGTACGCGCAATGGCTAGAGAATACCCATAATGCACTGACAGAGTTGTGCCGCACGTCGAATGAAGTCCAGCGTCTGACCAGAAGATGGCAGCTGAATCATCCATCCATTCAACCGTTGGTCCAGTGTGGCTAAAGCATAGTCATACAGGTATAAATTCATTTTCTAACTTGATGAAATTGTTTAATTAAGCTTTATTATACTAGTTTCCAAGGCAGAGTTCAAAACTTTTCATTACTACTGAAGCTGCCAGTTTGCTACGTTTTAAATAATTATAAAACAGCAAGCACAAACTATGCACTCGTTTTTTCACTCGTTTTCCGTCACTCCATGTGGACTATATTAGTGGAGTAATGTCGGGAATAGTGAATGAGGGTATAGGGGCATTTCGAACACAGCAAGCGTTTAAACAGGCAAACATAAATGAGATAATGACAAACAGGTGGCAGTAATCAGAACATGATGAGTCCAGGCAATGGGTTATGGGAACTGCAGTTTATGAAGTGGTAAAGGAGACGGAAGGAGTGCCCTCTGGTGGTTATCATGGGCACTCCTGCTGGCAGGTGTAACACACACACACACACACACACACACACACACACACACACACACACACACACACACACACACACACACACACACACACACACACACACACACACACACACACACACACACACACACAGTATATACCAAAATCAACTTTTTTTATAAGTTATACAAGATTCAACTACTTTTTTAAGACTTATAAGACTTATACTGTTGATTGTACTTAAAATTTTAAGGCAGCTACTTTTTATAGCTGCCTTTATGGAAATAGATCATTGACTACAAAATTAAAATTCTCATAATAATAATATATTTATTATTATTATCTCTTAAAAATACTTTCCATAGGCAGCCCACTAGGTTTTAGAACAGCATCAGTGTGTGGTTGTGTATGATGTTACAGTTACTAAAGCTTTCACGCACCACTGGGTTATGGGAATTGGTTGTGTAACGCTACTCTTTTATATCGTTTTACTTTGAAGAATACTGCAGCAAAAACACCATATAAAATGCCTCTGGTGATAAAATCACTTGTATTAAAATATCACAATACACGATTGTGTAATAGGATCTGAGCTCCGCAGCCCAAACGCTTGTATTTTTATCAGTACTGAGCGCTATGTCAACAAGGCATCTATAGGTCAAAACACACAAGCACACATGCCGGGGCCCACGCAGTGCAGTCTAGGCCCGAGGGCCGGGATGTGGAGGTGGATAAAGACAGGGATGAGGAGGAAAAGAGAGGACACTGGTTCTTTGGATAATGTCCCACAATGTGGCAGTTATATTATAGAAGGCTCAAAATCTGCAGCAGGTTTTTTCTATTCTGCAACATATAGACACAACAAATAGTGTCACTGTGGCCAAGAACCACCTACACAACAAACAATGCTGCAGTACTGTTTATCTTCAAAATAACATTTGAATATGAATTGCATGGGCCTTTCCATGAATAGGGAACAAAAAGGAACTAAAACGTTTTTCTTGTTTAACAAAGGGTCAGGGAAAAAAAGTGCATGACCTTCTTTAAATATTAATGGTCAATCTCATGAAATCAAACTAAATTATACAGTATATGCTCTTTTTTCAGTTTATTTAAACATTACCATTTTTTGCAACCCTTATTTTTTTCAACATACATAATTCATAAAACATATTATTTATTATTATTTATATCAATGATTAAATAGAGCTAAACAAATAAAAATAAAAACAAATAGTTGTCATTTTGTAATTTTCTAGCGCTTATCATTTGACCAAAAATGTATGGTATTTATTAAATTAAAAAATGATTTTTAAAGACATTTTGAAAAATAAAATTAAAGGGAAAGTTCACCCAAAAATGTAAATTATGTCATCATTTACTCACCCTCAAGTTGTTCCAAAACTTTATGAATTTCTTTGTTCTCCTGAACACAAAAGAAGATATTTTGAAGAATGTTTGTAACCAAGCAGATGAGCAACCATTGACTACCATAGTAGGGGAAAAAATACTTTGGTAGTCGATGGTTGCTCTATCTGCTTGGTTACAAACATTCTTCTGTTTGTGTTAGATACCTAATCACACAAACTAAAATGGTCCATTCCCTTGTTCTATTAAGATTTTATGTTTTATTAACCACATGCTTTTATCCAAAGCGACTTCCCAAAAAGGAACAAAAGCAATTCATAGTAATTTGTGATAAAATAATATAGACCTCTGAAGTTGGATAGACCAATTTGAAGGGACGGGTAATTTTATGTTTGTGTACCATATTCAAAAAAAGTGTTGCATTACTCTGGAAAAATGAAATGTAATACTGACAGCTACGCACAACCAAGCATAACCTATTATTACTTTTATACAGTATAGTTATAGTGAAGAGATTTCAATTGCTTGCTGTTTTATCTCATTGGGTCTGTGGACACATTGTACTTTAACTCTAAAGCACTGAAACAGTGATTTATTGCGCCCTGTTAGTTTCAACCAGCAGTGTTTGCTGTGCGGCCTTTTTTCAACATTCTTTGTGTAAATATGCATGAAAACAACAGTGCCAAATCTGACATAGTGATTTTTCATTGCAGGGAATCCAGTGCGGTCTAAGAGGGAAAAAAATCATTTGTTTCTGCATCTGTTTCTTGGTCAGTTTGGACTCCTGTGACGTGCTGGGGGAAACCCCAACAGGAAGTTTCAGCAGGGGGGCGAACTCCTTATCATGCATGGCTTATAAAGCTCTGAAATGAATTAAAACGTGGACAAATCCCCCAACTAAACTCACAGAGAATCCCTTTCAACTCTAAAGACAAACTTGGCAAGCAACCCTCAACAACAGAAAGCTCTAATTCTGATCTGGTCTTAACTATGAAAATACACATTCAGTACAATGAAACAATTTAAAGGTGCAGTGTGTAATATTTATGAGGATCTATTGACAGAATTGCAATATAATATACATAGAGACATGACTTAATGAGCAATTATGTTTTTACTATGTTAGAATGAGCCATATCTATCTACATTCACCACGGGTCCCTTACAGTGAAGTCGCCATTTTCCGCCACCATGTTTCTACAGTAGCCCTAAACGGACAAACTTCTCTACAGAGTGCTAGCTACTCTCTGCTGTCTCAGACGACGACATCTTTGTCCTGTGTCGGCCACCGTAGCTTCTCTATGTGCTTAGAAAGGGAGGGGTGAGCGGTGGGCAGTTGCAATTCCGCTAAAATGTACACATTTAAAGGGATAGTTCATCCAAAAATTTAAATTCTGCCATCATTTACTCAACCTCATGTCGTTTAAGACCACTTATATTTCTTTTTCTATGAGAAACAAAATAATATATTTATTACTGAACAATACTGTTTTGGACCCCATTGCCAAAAAAAACATTTATTATCTTAATTAATGTTAATTTACAATACATTTACAAAGACATTGAAATCTGTTATTTACATTTTTGAGTGAGCTATCTCTTTAAGGCTGTTCAGAATAGCATATTTCCATACTACTCATACTACATATGCCCTATCATAGTATATTTCTGCCATTGAAGAAACATGCATGCGATGAAGTCATATGACAACAAAGTAGCATACTACTGTTTGAAACATTAATTGTAGCAATTGAAAAGAAATCTTATAAGAAATATTCAGTTTTCAGTATGTACTGTGTGTGTTAGCTTTCTAGTATGCCACTTTGATCATAACTTATAAAGGCAGAGGATGATAACTATAACAATAAAGTTACAGATTTAAAACTTGTTCTAAATTTAAAACGTTTCAGAATGATTGATGAACTGATGAACAATCAGAATTTTTAAAGAGCTTGAGCATTTAAAACTGCAGCGCACGCATATAATACAGAACAATGGTGTGGATGCTAATGGGTATCGGTATAGTTATCTATGGTTATTATTTTTGTCGTGAACGGGCCTTAAAGGGGTGAATTGAGAAACCAACTTTCCTTGAGCCTTTGATATATCAAAGTTCATCATGATATAAGAATATTCTGTAAGTTTCAGAGCTGAAAACGTCCTTGTTAGTCAAAGAAAAGCTTTTATAGACACCAGGCCCAGAAAACGCAACTCAACTGATGAATATGTATGCGTGCTTCTG